>CAMAOC010000240.1:0-86077 GCA_945859555.1 Megachile ligniseca
AGCATAATAATAACAGTTATAGCGATAATAATAATAGTAATAAGGATAATAATAACAGTTATAGCGATAATAATAATAATAATAAGGATAATAATAATAGTTATAAGGAGAAAGACAAGAGGAATAGGGATAATAATAATAGTAACAAGAATAATAGTAACAGTTATAGCGATAATAATAATAATAATAAGGATAATAATAATAGTTATAAGGAGAAAGACAAGAGGAATAGGGATAATAGTAATACTAATAAGAATAATAATAACAGTTATAGCGATAATAATAATAATAATAAGGATAATAATAATAGTTATAAGGAGAAAGACAAGAGGAATAGGGATAGTAACAATAGTAATAAGAATAATAGTAACAGTTCTAGCGATAATAATAACAGTAGGAATGATAATAAGAGCAGTTATAGAGATAATAATAATAGTAATAAGGATAATAATAACAGTTATAGCGATAATAATAATAATAATAAGGATAATAATAATAGTTATAAGGAGAAAGACAAGAGGAATAGGGATAATAATAATAGTAACAAGAATAATAGTAACAGTAATAGCGATAATAATAATAATAATACGGATAATAATAATAGTTACAAGGAGAAAGACAAGAGGAATAGGGATAATAGTAATACTAATAAGAATAATAATAACAGTTATAGCGATAATAATAATAATAATAAGGATAATAATAATAGTTATACGGATAAAGACAAGAGTAATAGGGATAGTAACAATAGAATAAGCATAATAATAACAGTTATAGCGATAATAATAATAGTTATAAGGCGAAAGACAAGAGGAATAGGGATAATAATAATAGTAATAAGGATAATAATAACAGTTATAGCGATAATAATAATAATAATAAGGATAATAATAATAGTTATAAGGAGAAAGACAAGAGGAATAGGGATAATAATAATAGTTACAAGAATAATAGTAACAGTTATAGCGATAATAATAATAATAATAAGGATAATAATAATAGTTATAAGGAGAAAGACAAGAGGAATAGGGATAATAGTAATACTAATAAGAATAATAATAACAGTTATAGCGATAATAATAATAATAAAAAGGATAATAATAATAGTTATAAGGAGAAAGACAAGAGGAATAGGGATAGTAACAATAGTAATAAGAATAATAGTAACAGTTATAGCGATAATAATAACAGTAGGAATGATAATAAGAGCAGTTATAGAGATAATAATAATAGTAATAAGGATAGTAATAATAGTTATACGGATAAAGACAAGAGTAATAGGGATAGTAACAATAGAATAAGCATAATAATAACAGTTATAGCGATAATAATAATAGTAATAACAATAATAATAACAGTTATAGCGATAATAATAATAGTAATAAGGATTAATAATCATAGTTATATGGATAAAGACAAGAGTAATACGGATAGTAACAATAGTAATAAGAATAATAATAACACTTATAGCGATAATAATAATAGTATTAAGGATAATAAAAACAGTTATAGCGATAATAAAAATAGTTATAAGGAGAAAGACAAGAGGAATAGGGATAATGATAATAGTAACAAGAATAATAATAACAGTTATAGCGATAATAATAATAGTATTAAGGATAAAGGCAAGAGTAATACGGACAGTAATAATAGTAACATGAATAATAATAACAGTTATAGCGATAATAATAATAGTAATAAGGATAATTATAATAGTTATAAGGATATAGACAAGAGTAGTAGTGATTGTAACAATAGAATAAGCATAATAATAACAGTTATAGCGATAATAATAATAGTAATAAGGATAATAATAACAGTTATAGCGATAATAATAATAGTATTAAGGATAATAATAACAGTTATAGCGATAATAATAATAGTTATAAGGAGAAAGACAAGAGGAATAGGGATAATGATAATAGTAACAAGAATAATAATAACAGTTATAGCGATAATAATAATAGTATTAAGGATAAAGGCAAGAGTAATACGGACAGTAATAATAGTAACATGAATAATAATAACAGTTATAGCGATAATAATAATAGTAATAAGGATAATTATAATAGTTATAAGGATATAGACAAGAGTAGTAGTGATAGTAACAATAGAATAAGCATAATAATAACAGTTATAGCGATAAGAATAATAGTAATAAGGATAATAATAACAGTTATAGCGATAATAATAATAATAATAAGGAAAATAATAATAGTTATAAGGAGAAAGACAAGAGGAATAGGGATAATAATAATAGTAACAAGAATAATAGTAACAGTTATAGCGATAATAATAATAATAATAGGGATAATAATAATAGTTATAAGGAGAAAGACAAGGGGAATAGGGATAATAGTAATACTAATAAGAATAATAATAACAGTTATAGCGATAATAATAATAATAAAAAGGATAATAATAATAGTTATAAGGAGAAAGACAAGAGGAATAGGGATAGTAACAATAGTAATAAGAATAATAGTAACAGTTATAGCGATAATAATAATAATAATAAGGATAATAATAATAGTTATAAGGAGAAAGACAAGAGGAATAGGGATAATAGTAATACTAATAAGAATAATAATAACAGTTATAGCGATAATAATAATAATAAAGAGGATAATAATAATAGTTATAAGGAGAAAGACAAGAGGAATAGGGATAGTAACAATAGTAATAAGAATAATAGTAACAGTTATAGCGATAATAATAACAGTAGGAATGATAATAAGAGCAGTTATAGAGATAATAATAATAGTAATAAGGATAGTAATAATAGTTATACGGATAAAGACAAGAGTAATAAGGATAGTAACAATAGAATAAGCATAATAATAACAGTTATAGCGATAATAATAATAGTTATAAGGCGAAAGACAAGAGGAATAGGGATAATAATAATAGTTATAAGGCGAAAGACAAGAGGAATAGGGATAATAATAGTAGTAACAAGAATAATAATAACAGTTGTAGCGATAATAATAATAGTATTAAGGATAATAATAACAGTTATAGCGACAATAATAATAGGATTAAGGATGATAATAACAGTTATAGCGATAATAATAATAATAGTTATAAGGATAAAGACAAGAGTAATAGGGATAGTAATAATAGAATAAGGATAATAATAACAGTTATCGCGATAATAATAATAATAATAAGGATAATAATGATAGTTATAAGGAGAAAGACAAGAGGAATAGGGATAATAATAATAGTATTAAGGATAATAATAACAGTTATAGCGATAATAATAATAGTAATAAGGATAATAATAATAGTTATAAGGATAAAGACAAGAGGAATAGGGATAATAGTAATAGTAATAAGAATAATAATAATAGTTATAGCGATAATAATAATAGTAATAAAAATAATAATAACAGTTAAAGCGATAATAATAATAGTAATAAGAATAATAATAACAGTTATAGCGATAATAATAATAGTATTAAGGATAAAGGCAAGAGTAATACGGACAGTAATAATAGTAACATGAATAATAATAACAGTTATAGCGATAATAATAATAGTAATAAGGATAATAATAATAGTTATAAGGATATAGACAAGAGTAGTAGTGATAGTAACAATAGAATAAGCATAATAATAACAGTTATAGCGATAATAATAATAGTAATAAGGATAATAATAACAGTTATAGCGATAATAATAATAATAATAAGGATAATAATAATAGTTATAAGGAGAAAGACAAGAGGAATAGGGATAATAATAATAGTAACAAGAATAATAGTAACAGTTATAGCGATAATAATAATAATAATAAGGATAATAATAATAGTTATAAGGAGAAAGACAAGAGGAATAGGGATAATAGTAATACTAATAAGAATAATAATAACAGTTATAGCGATAATAATAATAATAATAAGGATAATAATAATAGTTATAAGGAGAAAGACAAGAGGAATAGGGATAGTAACAATAGTAATAAGAATAATAGTAACAGTTCTAGCGATAATAATAACAGTAGGAATGATAATAAGAGCAGTTATAGAGATAATAATAATAGTAATAAGGATAATAATAACAGTTATAGCGATAATAATAATAATAATAAGGATAATAATAATAGTTATAAGGAGAAAGACAAGAGGAATAGGGATAATAATAATAGTAACAAGAATAATAGTAACAGTAATAGCGATAATAATAATAATAATACGGATAATAATAATAGTTACAAGGAGAAAGACAAGAGGAATAGGGATAATAGTAATACTAATAAGAATAATAATAACAGTTATAGCGATAATAATAATAATAATAAGGATAATAATAATAGTTATACGGATAAAGACAAGAGTAATAGGCATAGTAACAATAGAATAAGCATAATAATAACAGTTATAGCGATAATAATAATAGTTATAAGGCGAAAGACAAGAGGAATAGGGATAATAATAATAGTAATAAGGATAATAATAACAGTTATAGCGATAATAATAATAATAATAAGGATAATAATAATAGTTATAAGGAGAAAGACAAGAGGAATAGGGATAATAATAATAGTTACAAGAATAATAGTAACAGTTATAGCGATAATAATAATAATAATAAGGATAATAATAATAGTTATAAGGAGAAAGACAAGAGGAATAGGGATAATAGTAATACTAATAAGAATAATAATAACAGTTATAGCGATAATAATAATAATAAAAAGGATAATAATAATAGTTATAAGGAGAAAGACAAGAGGAATAGGGATAGTAACAATAGTAATAAGAATAATAGTAACAGTTATAGCGATAATAATAACAGTAGGAATGATAATAAGAGCAGTTATAGAGATAATAATAATAGTAATAAGGATAGTAATAATAGTTATACGGATAAAGACAAGAGTAATAGGGATAGTAACAATAGAATAAGCATAATAATAACAGTTATAGCGATAATAATAATAGTAATAACAATAATAATAACAGTTATAGCGATAATAATAATAGTAATAAGGATTAATAATCATAGTTATATGGATAAAGACAAGAGTAATACGGATAGTAACAATAGTAATAAGAATAATAATAACACTTATAGCGATAATAATAATAGTATTAAGGATAATAAAAACAGTTATAGCGATAATAAAAATAGTTATAAGGAGAAAGACAAGAGGAATAGGGATAATGATAATAGTAACAAGAATAATAATAACAGTTATAGCGATAATAATAATAGTATTAAGGATAAAGGCAAGAGTAATACGGACAGTAATAATAGTAACATGAATAATAATAACAGTTATAGCGATAATAATAATAGTAATAAGGATAATTATAATAGTTATAAGGATATAGACAAGAGTAGTAGTGATTGTAACAATAGAATAAGCATAATAATAACAGTTATAGCGATAATAATAATAGTAATAAGGATAATAATAACAGTTATAGCGATAATAATAATAGTATTAAGGATAATAATAACAGTTATAGCGATAATAATAATAGTTATAAGGAGAAAGACAAGAGGAATAGGGATAATGATAATAGTAACAAGAATAATAATAACAGTTATAGCGATAATAATAATAGTATTAAGGATAAAGGCAAGAGTAATACGGACAGTAATAATAGTAACATGAATAATAATAACAGTTATAGCGATAATAATAATAGTAATAAGGATAATTATAATAGTTATAAGGATATAGACAAGAGTAGTAGTGATAGTAACAATAGAATAAGCATAATAATAACAGTTATAGCGATAAGAATAATAGTAATAAGGATAATAATAACAGTTATAGCGATAATAATAATAATAATAAGGAAAATAATAATAGTTATAAGGAGAAAGACAAGAGGAATAGGGATAATAATAATAGTAACAAGAATAATAGTAACAGTTATAGCGATAATAATAATAATAATAGGGATAATAATAATAGTTATAAGGAGAAAGACAAGGGGAATAGGGATAATAGTAATACTAATAAGAATAATAATAACAGTTATAGCGATAATAATAATAATAAAAAGGATAATAATAATAGTTATAAGGAGAAAGACAAGAGGAATAGAAATAATAATAATAGTATTAAGGATAATAATAACAGTTATAGCGATAATAATAATAGTAATAAGGATAATAATAATAGTTATAAGGAGAAAGACAAGAGGAATAGGGATAATAGTAATACTAATAAGAATAATAATAACAGTTATAGCGATAATAATAATAATAAAAAGGATAATAATAATAGTTATAAGGAGAAAGACAAGAGGAATAGGGATAGTAACAATAGTAATAAGAATAATAGTAACAGTTATAGCGATAATAATAACAGTAGGAATGATAATAAGAGCAGTTATAGAGATAATAATAATAGTAATAAGGATAGTAATAATAGTTATACGGATAAAGACAAGAGTAATAGGGATAGTAACAATAGAATAAGCATAATAATAACAGTTATAGCGATAATAATAATAGTTATAAGGCGAAAGACAAGAGGAATAGGGATAATAATAATAGTTATAAGGCGAAAGACAAGAGGAATAGGGATAATAATAGTAGTAACAAGAATAATAATAACAGTTGTAGCGATAATAATAATAGTATTAAGGATAATAATAACGGTTATAGCGATAATAATAATAGTTATAAGGAGAAAGACAAGAGGAATAGGGATAATGATAATAATAACAAGAATAATAATAACAGTTATAGCGATAATAATAATAGTATTAAGGATAAAGGCAAGAGTAATACGGACAGTAATAATAGTAACATGAATAATAATAACAGTTATAGCGATAATAATAATAGTAATAAGGATAATTATAATAGTTATAAGGATATAGACAAGAGTAGTAGTGATTGTAACAATAGAATAAGCATAATAATAACAGTTATAGCGATAATAATAATAGTAATAAGGATAATAATAACAGTTATAGCGATAATAATAATAATAATAAGGATAATAATAATAATTATAAGGAGAAAGACAAGAGGAATAGGGATAATAATAATAGTAACAAGAATAATAGTAACAGTTATAGCGATAATAATAATAATAATAAGGATAATAATAATAGTTATAAGGAGAAAGACAAGAGTAATAGGGATAGTAACAATAGAATAAGCATAATAATAACAGTTATAGCGATAATAATAATAGTAATAACAATAATAATAACAGTTATAGCGATAATAATAATAGTAATAAGGATTAATAATCATAGTTATATGGATAAAGACAAGAGTAATACGGATAGTAACAATAGTAATAAGAATAATAATAACAGTTATAGCGATAATAATAATAGTATTAAGGATGATAATAACAATTATAGCAATAATAATAATAGTTATAAGGGGAAATACAAGAGGAATAGGGATAATAATAATAGTAACAAGAATAATAATAACAGTTATAGCGATAATAATAATAGTATTAAGGATAATAATAACAGTTATAGCGATATTAATAATAGTAATAAGGATAAAGACAAGGGTAGTAGGGATAATAATAATAGTAATAAGAATAATAATAACAGTTATAGCGATAATAATAACAGTAGGAAGGATAATAAAAGCAGTTATAGAGATAATAATAATAGTAATAAGGATAATAATAATAGTTATAAGGATAAAGACAAGAGGAATAGGGATAATAGTAATAGTAATAAGAATAATAGTAACAGTTATAGCGATAATAATAATAGTAATAACAATAATAATAGCAGTTATAGCTATAATAATAATAGTAATAAGGATTAATAATAATAGTTATATGGATAAAGACAAGAGTAATACGGATAGTAACAATAGTAATAAGAATAATAATAACAGTTATAATCATAATAATAATAGTATTAAGGATAATAATAACAGTTATAGCGATAATAATAATAGTTATAAGGCGAAAGACAAGAGGAATAGGGATAATAATAATAGTAACAAGAATAATAATAACAGTTGTAGCGATAATAATAATAGTATTAAGGATAATAATAACAGTTATAGCGATAATAATAATAGTAATAAGGATAATAATAATAGTTATAAGGAGAAAGACAAGAGGAATAGGGATAATAGTAATACTAATAAGAATAATAATAACAGTTATAGCGATAATAATAATAATAAAAAGGATAATAATAATAGTTATAAGGAGAAAGACAAGAGGAATAGGGATAGTAACAATAGTAATAAGAATAATAGTAACAGTTATAGCGATAATAATAACAGTAGGAATGATAATAAGAGCAGTTATAGAGATAATAATAATAGTAATAAGGATAGTAATAATAGTTATACGGATAAAGACAAGAGTAATAGGGATAGTAACAATAGAATAAGCATAATAATAACAGTTATAGCGATAATAATAATAGTTATAAGGCGAAAGACAAGAGGAATAGGGATAATAATAATAGTTATAAGGCGAAAGACAAGAGGAATAGGGATAATAATAGTAGTAACAAGAATAATAATAACAGTTGTAGCGATAATAATAATAGTATTAAGGATAATAATAACGGTTATAGCGATAATAATAATAGTTATAAGGAGAAAGACAAGAGGAATAGGGATAATGATAATAATAACAAGAATAATAATAACAGTTATAGCGATAATAATAATAGTATTAAGGATAAAGGCAAGAGTAATACGGACAGTAATAATAGTAACATGAATAATAATAACAGTTATAGCGATAATAATAATAGTAATAAGGATAATTATAATAGTTATAAGGATATAGACAAGAGTAGTAGTGATTGTAACAATAGAATAAGCATAATAATAACAGTTATAGCGATAATAATAATAGTAATAAGGATAATAATAACAGTTATAGCGATAATAATAATAATAATAAGGATAATAATAATAGTTATAAGGAGAAAGACAAGAGGAATAGGGATAATAATAATAGTAACAAGAATAATAGTAACAGTTATAGCGATAATAATAATAATAATAAGGATAATAATAATAGTTATAAGGAGAAAGACAAGAGTAATAGGGATAGTAACAATAGAATAAGCATAATAATAACAGTTATAGCGATAATAATAATAGTAATAACAATAATAATAACAGTTATAGCGATAATAATAATAGTAATAAGGATTAATAATCATAGTTATATGGATAAAGACAAGAGTAATACGGATAGTAACAATAGTAATAAGAATAATAATAACAGTTATAGCGATAATAATAATAGTATTAAGGATGATAATAACAATTATAGCAATAATAATAATAGTTATAAGGGGAAATACAAGAGGAATAGGGATAATAATAATAGTAACAAGAATAATAATAACAGTTATAGCGATAATAATAATAGTATTAAGGATAATAATAACAGTTATAGCGATATTAATAATAGTAATAAGGATAAAGACAAGGGTAGTAGGGATAATAATAATAGTAATAAGAATAATAATAACAGTTATAGCGATAATAATAACAGTAGGAAGGATAATAAAAGCAGTTATAGAGATAATAATAATAGTAATAAGGATAATAATAATAGTTATAAGGATAAAGACAAGAGGAATAGGGATAATAGTAATAGTAATAAGAATAATAGTAACAGTTATAGCGATAATAATAATAGTAATAACAATAATAATAGCAGTTATAGCTATAATAATAATAGTAATAAGGATTAATAATAATAGTTATATGGATAAAGACAAGAGTAATACGGATAGTAACAATAGTAATAAGAATAATAATAACAGTTATAATCATAATAATAATAGTATTAAGGATAATAATAACAGTTATAGCGATAATAATAATAGTTATAAGGCGAAAGACAAGAGGAATAGGGATAATAATAATAGTAACAAGAATAATAATAACAGTTGTAGCGATAATAATAATAGTATTAAGGATAATAATAACAGTTATAGCGATAATAATAATAGTAATAATATTAATAATAACAGTTATAGGGATAATAATAATAGTATTAAGGATAATAATAACAGTTATAGCGACAATAATAATAGGATTAAGGATGATAATAACAGTTATAGCGATAATAATAATAATAGTTATAAGGATAAAGACAAGAGTAATAGGGATAGTAATAATAGAATAAGGATAATAATAACAGTTATAGCGATAATAATAATAATAATAAGGATAATAATAATAGTATTAAGGATAATAATAACAGTTATAGCGATAATAATAATAGTAATAAGGATAATAATAATAGTTATAAGGATAAAGACAAGAGGAATACGGATAATAGTAGTAGTAATACGAATAATAATAACAGTTATAGCGATAATAATAATAGTTATAAGGGGAAAGACAAGAGGAATAGGGATAATAATAATAGTAATAAGAATAATAGTAACAGTTATAGCGATAATAATAACAGTAGGAATGATAATAAGAGCAGTTATAGAGATAATAATAATAGTAATAAGGATAATAATAATAGTTATAAGGATAAAGACAAGAGTAATAGGGATAGTAACAATAGAATAAGCATAATAATAACAGGTATAGCGATAATAATAATTGTAATAACAATAATAATAACAGTTATAGCGATAATAATAATAGTAATAAGGATTAATAATCATAGTTATATGGATAAAGACAAGTGTAATACGGATAGTAACAATAGTACTAAGAATAATAATAACAGTTATAGCGATAATAATAATAGTATTAAGGATAATAATAACAGTTATAGCGATAATAATAATAGTTATAAGGGGAAAGACAAGAGGAATAGGGATAATAATAATAGTAACAAGAATAATAATAACAGTTATAGAGATAATAATAATAGTATTAAGGATAATAATAACAGTTATAGCGATAATAATAATAGTAATACGATTAATAATAACAGTTATAGGGATAATAATAATAGTATTAAGGATAATAATAACAGTTATAGCGATAATAATACTAATAGTTATAAGGATAAAGACAAGAGTAATAGGGATAATAATAATAGAATAAGGATAATAATAACAGTTATAGCGATAATAATAATAATAATAAGGATAATAATGATAGTTATAAGGAGAAAGACAAGAGGAATAGGGATAATAATAATAGTATTAAGGATTATAATAACAGTTATAGCGATAATAATAAAAGTAATAGGGATAATAATAATAGTTATAAGGATAAAGACAAGAGGAATAGGGATAACAATAATAGTAACAAGAATAATAATAACAGTTATAGCAATAATAATAATAGGATTAAGGATGATAATAACAGTTATAGCGATTATAATAATAGAGTTAAGGATAATAATAACAGTTGTAGCGATAATAATTATAGTAGTAAGGATAATAATAATAGTAATAAGAATAATAATAACAGTTATAGCGATAATAATAATAGTATTAAGGATAATAATCTCAGTTATAGCGATAATAATAATAGTTATAAGGAGAAAGACAAGAGGAATAGGGATAATAATAATAGTATTAAAGATAATAATAACAGTTATAGCGATAATAATAATAGTAATAAGGATAATAATAATAGTTATAAGGATAAAGACAAGAGGAATAGGGATAATAGTAATAGTAATAAGAATAATAATAACAGTTAAAGCGATAATAATAATAGTAATAAGAATAATAATAACAGTTATAGCGATAATAATAAAAGTATTAAGGATTAATAATCATAGTTATATGGATAAAGACAAGAGTAATACGGATAGTAACAATAGAATAAGCATAATAATAAAGGTTATAGCGATAATAATAATTGTAATAACAATAATAATATCAGTTATAGCGATAATAATAATAGTAATAAGGATTAATAATCATAGTTATATGGATAAAGACAAGAGTAATACGGATAGTAACAATAGTAATAAGAATAATAATAACAGTTATAGCGATAATAATAATAGTATTAAGGATAATAATAACAGTTATAGCGATAATAATAATAGTAATAAGATTAATAATAACAGTTATAGGGATAATAATAATAGTATTAAGGATAATAATAACAGTTATAGCGACAATAATAATAGGATTAAGGATGATAATAACAGTTATAGCGATAATAATAATAATAGTTATAAGGATAAAGACAAGAGTAATAGGGATAGTAATAATAGAATAAGGATAATATTAACAGTTATAGCGATAATAATAATAATAATAAGGATAATAATGATAGTTATAAGGAGAAAGACAAGAGGAATAGGGATAATAATAATAGTAACAAGAATAATAGTAACAGTTATAGCGATAATAATAATAATAATAAGGATAATAATAATAGTTATAAGGAGAAAGACAAGAGGAAAAGGGATAATAATAATAGTAACAAGAATTATAATAACAGTCATAGCGATAATAATAATAGTATTAAGGATAAAGGCAAGAGTAATACGGACAGTAATAATAGTAACATGAATAATAATAACAGTTATAGCGATAATAATAATAGTAATAAGGATAATAATAACAGTTATAGCGATAATAATAATAGTTATAAGGGGAAAGACAAGAGGAATAGGGATAATAGTAATAGTAATAAGAATAATAATAACAGTTATAGCGATAATAATAATAGTAATAAGAATAATAATAACAGTTAAAGCGATAATAATAATAGTAATAAGAATAATAATAACAGTTATAGCGATAATAATAATAGTATTAGGGATAATAATAACAGTTATAGCGATAATAATAATAGTTATAAGGAGAAAGACAAGAGGAATAGGGATAATAATAATAGTAACAAGAATAATAATAACAGTTATAGCGATAATAATAATAGTTATAAGGATATATACAAGAGTAATAGGGATAGTAACAATAGAATAAGCATAATAATAACAGTTATAGCGATAATAATAATAGTAATAAGGATAATAATAACAGATATAGCGATAATAATAATAATAATAAGGATAATAATAATAGTTATAAGGATAAAGACAAGAGGAATCGGGATAATAATAATAGTAATAATAGTAATAAGAATAATAATAACAGTTATAGCGATAATAATAATAGTTATAAGGAGAAAGACAAGAGGAATAGGGATAATAATAATAGTAACAAGAATAATAATAACAGTTATTGCGATAATAATAATAGTATTAACGATAAAGGCAAGAGTAATACGGACAGTAATAGTAGTAACATGAATAATAATAACAGTTATAGCGATAATAATAATAGTAATAAGGATAATAATAACAGTTATAGCGATAATAATAATAATAATAAGGATAATAATAATAGTCATAAGGATAAAGACAAGAGGAATCGGGATAATAATAATAGTAATAAGAATAATAATAACAGTTAAAGCGATAATAATAATAGTAATAAGAATAATAATAACAGTTATAGCGATAATAATAATAGTTATAAGGAGAAAGACAAGAGGAATAGGGATAATAATAATAGTAACAAGAATAATAATAACAGTTATAGCGATAATAATAATAGTAATAAGGATAATAATAACAGTTATAGCGATAATAATATTAATAATACGGATAATAATAATAGTTATAAGGATAAAGACAAGAGGAATAGGGATAATAGTAATAGTAATAAGTATAATAATAACAGTTATAGCGATAATAATAATAGTTATAAGGACAATAATAATAGTCATAAGGATAAAGACAAGAGGAACAGGGATAATAGTAATAGTAATAAGAATAATAATAACAGTTATAGCGATAATAATAATAGTAATAAGGATAATAATAACAGTTATAGCGATAATAATAATAATAATAATAATAAGGATAATAATAATAGTTATAAGGATAAAGACAAGAGGAATAGGGATAATAGTAATAGTAACAAGAATAATAATAACAGTTATAGCGATAATAATAATAGTAATAAGGATAATAATAACAGTTATAGCGATAATAATAATAGTAATAAGAATAATAATAACAGTTATAGCGATAATAATAATAGTCTTACGGATAAAGGCAAGAGTAATACGGACAGTAATAATAGTAACAAGAATAATAATAACAGTTATAGCGATAATAATAAAAGTAATAAGGATAATAATAATAATAGTTATAAGGAGAAAGACAAGAGGAATAGGGATAATAATAATAGTAACAAGAATAATAATAACAGTTATTGCGATAATAATAATAGTATTAACGATAAAGGCAAGAGTAATACGGACAGTAATAGTAGTAACATGAGTAATAATAACAGTTATAGCGATAATAATAATAGTAATAAGGATAATAATAACAGTTATAGCGATAATAATAATAATAATAAGGATAATAATAATAGTCATAAGGATAAAGACAAGAGGAACAGGGATAATAGTAATAGTAATAAGAATAATAATAACAGTTATATCGATGATAATAATAATAGTAATAAGGATAATAATAACAGTTATAGCGATAATAATAATAATAATAATAATAAGGATAATAATAATAGTTATAAGGATAAAGACAAGAGGAATAGGGATAATAGTAATAGTAACAAGAATAATAATAACAGTTATAGCGATAATAATAATAGTAATAAGGATAATAATAACAGTTATAGCGATAATAATATTAATAATACGGATAATAATAATAGTTATAAGGATAAAGACAAGAGGAATAGGGATAATAGTAATAGTAATAAGAATAATAATAACAGTTATAGCGATAATAATAATAATAATAATAATAAGGATAATAATAATAGTCATAAGGATAAAGACAAGAGGAACAGGGATAATAGTAATAGTAATAAGAATAATAATAACAGTTATATCGATGATAATAATAATAGTAATAAGGATAATAATAACAGTTATAGCGATAATAATAATAGTAATAAGAATAATAATAACAGTTATAGCGATAATAATAATAGTCTTACGGATAAAGGCAAGAGTAATACGGACAGTAATAATAGTAACAAGAATAATAATAACAGTTATAGCGATAATAATAAAAGTAATAATGATAATAATAAGAGTTAGAGCGATAATAATAATAATAATAATAATAAGGATAATAATAATAGTTATAAGGATAAAGACAAGAGGAATAGGGATAATAGTAATAGTAATAAGAATAATAATAACAGTTATAGCGATAATAATAATAATAATAAGGACAATAATAATAGTCATAAGGATAAAGACAAGAGGAACAGGGATAATAGTAATAGTAATAAGAATAATAATAACAGTTATAGCGATAATAATAATAGTAATAAGGATAATAATAACAGTTATAGCGATAATAATAATAATAATAATAATAAGGATAATAATAATAGTTATAAGGATAAAGACAAGAGGAATAGGGATAATAGTAATAGTAACAAGAATAATAATAACAGTTATAGCGATAATAATAATAGTAATAAGGATAATAATAACAGTTATAGCGATAATAATAATAGTAATAAGAATAATAATAACAGTTATAGCGATAATAATAATAGTCTTACGGATAAAGGCAAGAGTAATACGGACAGTAATAATAGTAACAAGAATAATAATAACAGTTATAGCGATAATAATAATAGTAATAAGGATAATAATAATAGTTATAAGGATATAGACAAGAGTAATAGGGATAGTAACAATAGAATAATAATAATAAGGATAATAATAATAGTTATAAGGATAAAGACAAGAGGAATAGGGATAATAGTAATAGTAATAAGAATAATAATAACAGTTATAGCGATAATAATAATAGTTATAAGGATAAAGACAAGAGGAATAGGGATAATAGTAATAGTAATAAGAATAATAATAACAGTTATAGCGATAATAATAATAGTAATAAGAATAATAATAACAGTTAAAGCGATAATAATAATAGTAATAAGAATAATAATAACAGTTATAGCGATAATAATTATAGTTATAAGGAGAAAGACAAGAGGAATAGGGATAATAATAAAAGTAACAAGAATAATAATAACAGTTATAGCGATAATAATAATAGTATTAAGGATAAAGGCAAGAGTAATACGGACAGTAATAATAGTAACAAGAATAATAATAACAGTTATAGCGATAATAATAATAGTAATAAGGATAATAATAATAGTTATAAGGATATAGACAAGAGTAATAGGGATAGTAACAATAGAATAAGCATAATAATAACAGTTATAGCGATAATAATAATAGTAATAAGGATAATAATAACAGTTATAGCGATAATAATAATATTAATAAGGATAATAATAATAGTTATAAGGATAAAGACAAGAGAAATAGGGATAATAGTAATAGTAATAAGAATAATAATAACAGTTATAGCGATAATAATAATAGTAATAAGAATAATAATAACAGTTAAAGCGATAATAATAATAGTGATAAGAATAATAATAACAGTTATAGCGATAATAATAATAGTATTAAGGATAATAATAATAATAATAAGGATAATAATAATAATAATAAGGATAATAATAATAGTATTAAGGATAATAATAACAGTTATAGCGACAATAATAATAGGATTAAGGATGATAATAACAGTTATAGCGATAATAATAATAATAGTTATAAGGATAAAGACAAGAGTAATAGGGATAGTAATAATAGAATAAGGATAATAATAACAGTTATAGCGATAATAATAATAATAATAAGGATAATAATGATAGTTATAAGGAGAAAGACAAGAGGAATAGGGATAATAATAATAGTATTAAGGATAATAATAACAGTTATAGCGATAATAATAATAGTAATAAGGATAATAATAATAGTTATAAGGATAAAGACAAGAGGAATACGGATAATAGTAGTAGTAATACGAATAATAATAACAGTTATAGCGATAATAATAATAGTTATAAGGGGAAAGACAAGAGGAATAGGGATAATAATAATAGTAATAAGAA
Organism: Megachile ligniseca; assembly: GCA_945859555.1. NCBI lineage: Eukaryota > Metazoa > Arthropoda > Insecta > Hymenoptera > Megachilidae > Megachile > Megachile ligniseca. The sequence goes on from CAMAOC010000240.1 coordinate 16,902, forward strand.
TAATAGTAACAGTTATAGCGATAATAATAACAGTAGGAATGATAATAAGAGCAGTTATAGAGATAATAATAATAGTAATAAGGATAATAATAATAGTTATAAGGATAAAGACAAGAGTAATAGGGATAGTAACAATAGAATAAGCATAATAATAACAGGTATAGCGATAATAATAATTGTAATAACAATAATAATAACAGTTATAGCGATAATAATAATAGTAATAAGGATTAATAATCATAGTTATATGGATAAAGACAAGTGTAATACGGATAGTAACAATAGTACTAAGAATAATAATAACAGTTATAGCGATAATAATAATAGTATTAAGGATAATAATAACAGTTATAGCGATAATAATAATAGTTATAAGGGGAAAGACAAGAGGAATAGGGATAATAATAATAGTAACAAGAATAATAATAACAGTTATAGAGATAATAATAATAGTATTAAGGATAATAATAACAGTTATAGCGATAATAATAATGGTAATACGATTAATAATAACAGTTATAGGGATAATAATAATAGTATTAAGGATAATAATAACAGTTATAGCGATAATAATAATAATAGTTATAAGGATAAAGACAAGAGTAATAGGGATAATAATAATAGAATAAGGATAATAATAACAGTTATAGCGATAATAATAATAATAATAAGGATAATAATGATAGTTATAAGGAGAAAGACAAGAGGAATAGGGATAATAATAATAGTATTAAGGATTATAATAACAGTTATAGCGATAATAATAAAAGTAATAGGGATAATAATAATAGTTATAAGGATAAAGACAAGAGGAATAGGGATAACAATAATAGTAACAAGAATAATAATAACAGTTATAGCAATAATAATAATAGGATTAAGGATGATAATAACAGTTATAGCGATTATAATAATAGAGTTAAGGATAATAATAACAGTTGTAGCGATAATAATTATAGTAGTAAGGATAATAATAATAGTAATAAGAATAATAATAACAGTTATAGCGATAATAATAATAGTATTAAGGATAATAATCTCAGTTATAGCGATAATAATAATAGTTATAAGGAGAAAGACAAGAGGAATAGGGATAATAATAATAGTATTAAAGATAATAATAACAGTTATAGCGATAATAATAATAGTAATAAGGATAATAATAATAGTTATAAGGATAAAGACAAGAGGAATAGGGATAATAGTAATAGTAATAAGAATAATAATAACAGTTAAAGCGATAATAATAATAGTAATAAGAATAATAATAACAGTTATAGCGATAATAATAAAAGTATTAAGGATTAATAATCATAGTTATATGGATAAAGACAAGAGTAATACGGATAGTAACAATAGAATAAGCATAATAATAAAGGTTATAGCGATAATAATAATTGTAATAACAATAATAATATCAGTTATAGCGATAATAATAATAGTAATAAGGATTAATAATCATAGTTATATGGATAAAGACAAGAGTAATACGGATAGTAACAATAGTAATAAGAATAATAATAACAGTTATAGCGATAATAATAATAGTATTAAGGATAATAATAACAGTTATAGCGATAATAATAATAGTAATAAGATTAATAATAACAGTTATAGGGATAATAATAATAGTATTAAGGATAATAATAACAGTTATAGCGACAATAATAATAGGATTAAGGATGATAATAACAGTTATAGCGATAATAATAATAATAGTTATAAGGATAAAGACAAGAGTAATAGGGATAGTAATAATAGAATAAGGATAATATTAACAGTTATAGCGATAATAATAATAATAATAAGGATAATAATGATAGTTATAAGGAGAAAGACAAGAGGAATAGGGATAATAATAATAGTATTAAGGATAATAATAACAGTTATAGCGATAATAATAATAGTAATAAGGATAATAATAATAGTTATAAGGATAAATACAAGAGGAATAGGGATAATAGTAATAGTAATAAGAATAATAATAACAGTTATAGCGATAATAATAATAGTTATAAGGGGAAAGACAAGAGGAATAGGGATAATAATAATAGTAATAAGAATAATAGTAACAGTTATAAGGATATAGACAAGAGTAGTAGTGATAGTAACAATAGAATAAGCATAATAATAACAGTTATGGCGATAATAATAATAGTAATAAGGAGAAAGACAAGAGGAATAGGGATAATAATAATAGTAACAAGAATAATAGTAACAGTTATAGCGATAATAATAATAATAATAAGGATAATAATAATAGTTATAAGGAGAAAGACAAGAGGAAAAGGGATAATAATAATAGTAACAAGAATTATAATAACAGTCATAGCGATAATAATAATAGTATTAAGGATAAAGGCAAGAGTAATACGGACAGTAATAATAGTAACATGAATAATAATAACAGTTATAGCGATAATAATAATAGTAATAAGGATAATAATAATAGTTATAAGGATATAGACAAGAGTAGCAGTGATAGTAACAATAGAATAAGCATAATAATAACAGTTATGGCGATAATAATAATAGTAATAAGGATAAAGACAAGAGGAATAGGGATAATAGTAATAGTAATAAGAATAATAATAACAGTTATAGCGATAATAATAATAGTTATAAGGGGAAAGACAAGAGGAATAGGGATAATAATAATAGTAATAAGAATAATAGTAACAGTTATAGCGATAATAATAACAGTAGGAATGATAATAGGAGCAGTTATAGAGATAATAATAATAGTAATAAGGATAATAATAATAGTTATAAGGATAAAGACAAGAGTAATACGGATAGTAACAATAGTACTAAGAATAATAATAACAGTTATAGCGATAATAATAATATTATTAAGGATAATAATAACAGTTATAGCGATAATAATAATAGTTATAAGGGGAAAGACAAGAGGAATAGGGATAATAGTAATAGTAATAAGAATAATAGTAACAGTTATAGCGATAATAATAATAGTAATAAGAATAATAATAACAGTTAAAGCGATAATAATAATAGTAATAAGAATAATAATAACAGTTATAGCGATAATAATAATAGTATTAGGGATAATAATAACAGTTATAGCGATAATAATAATAGTTATAAGGAGAAAGACAAGAGGAATAGGGATAATAATAATAGTAACAAGAATAATAATAACAGTTATAGCGATAATAATAATAGTTATAAGGATATATACAAGAGTAATAGGGATAGTAACAATAGAATAAGCATAATAATAACAGTTATAGCGATAATAATAATAGTAATAAGGATAATAATAACAGATATAGCGATAATAATAATAATAATAAGGATAATAATAATAGTTATAAGGATAAAGACAAGAGGAATCGGGATAATAATAATAGTAATAATAGTAATAAGAATAATAATAACAGTTATAGCGATAATAATAATAGTTATAAGGAGAAAGACAAGAGGAATAGGGATAATAATAATAGTAACAAGAATAATAATAACAGTTATTGCGATAATAATAATAGTATTAACGATAAAGGCAAGAGTAATACGGACAGTAATAGTAGTAACATGAATAATAATAACAGTTATAGCGATAATAATAATAGTAATAAGGATAATAATAACAGTTATAGCGATAATAATAATAATAATAAGGATAATAATAATAGTCATAAGGATAAAGACAAGAGGAATCGGGATAATAATAATAGTAATAAGAATAATAATAACAGTTAAAGCGATAATAATAATAGTAATAAGAATAATAATAACAGTTATAGCGATAATAATAATAGTTATAAGGAGAAAGACAAGAGGAATAGGGATAATAATAATAGTAACAAGAATAATAATAACAGTTATAGCGATAATAATAATAGTAATAAGGATAATAATAACAGTTATAGCGATAATAATATTAATAATACGGATAATAATAATAGTTATAAGGATAAAGACAAGAGGAATAGGGATAATAGTAATAGTAATAAGTATAATAATAACAGTTATAGCGATAATAATAATAGTTATAAGGACAATAATAATAGTCATAAGGATAAAGACAAGAGGAACAGGGATAATAGTAATAGTAATAAGAATAATAATAACAGTTATAGCGATAATAATAATAGTAATAAGGATAATAATAACAGTTATAGCGATAATAATAATAATAATAATAATAAGGATAATAATAATAGTTATAAGGATAAAGACAAGAGGAATAGGGATAATAGTAATAGTAACAAGAATAATAATAACAGTTATAGCGATAATAATAATAGTAATAAGGATAATAATAACAGTTATAGCGATAATAATAATAGTAATAAGAATAATAATAACAGTTATAGCGATAATAATAATAGTCTTACGGATAAAGGCAAGAGTAATACGGACAGTAATAATAGTAACAAGAATAATAATAACAGTTATAGCGATAATAATAAAAGTAATAAGGATAATAATAATAATAGTTATAAGGAGAAAGACAAGAGGAATAGGGATAATAATAATAGTAACAAGAATAATAATAACAGTTATTGCGATAATAATAATAGTATTAACGATAAAGGCAAGAGTAATACGGACAGTAATAGTAGTAACATGAGTAATAATAACAGTTATAGCGATAATAATAATAGTAATAAGGATAATAATAACAGTTATAGCGATAATAATAATAATAATAAGGATAATAATAATAGTCATAAGGATAAAGACAAGAGGAACAGGGATAATAGTAATAGTAATAAGAATAATAATAACAGTTATATCGATGATAATAATAATAGTAATAAGGATAATAATAACAGTTATAGCGATAATAATAATAATAATAATAATAAGGATAATAATAATAGTTATAAGGATAAAGACAAGAGGAATAGGGATAATAGTAATAGTAACAAGAATAATAATAACAGTTATAGCGATAATAATAATAGTAATAAGGATAATAATAACAGTTATAGCGATAATAATATTAATAATACGGATAATAATAATAGTTATAAGGATAAAGACAAGAGGAATAGGGATAATAGTAATAGTAATAAGAATAATAATAACAGTTATAGCGATAATAATAATAATAATAATAATAAGGATAATAATAATAGTCATAAGGATAAAGACAAGAGGAACAGGGATAATAGTAATAGTAATAAGAATAATAATAACAGTTATATCGATGATAATAATAATAGTAATAAGGATAATAATAACAGTTATAGCGATAATAATAATAATAATAATAATAAGGATAATAATAATAGTTATAAGGATAAAGACAAGAGGAATAGGGATAATAGTAATAGTAACAAGAATAATAATAACAGTTATAGCGATAATAATAATAGTAATAAGGATAATAATAACAGTTATAGCGATAATAATATTAATAATACGGATAATAATAATAGTTATAAGGATAAAGACAAGAGGAATAGGGATAATAGTAATAGTAATAAGAATAATAATAACAGTTATAGCGATAATAATAATAGTAATAAGAATAATAATAACAGTTATAGCGATAATAATAATAGTCTTACGGATAAAGGCAAGAGTAATACGGACAGTAATAATAGTAACAAGAATAATAATAACAGTTATAGCGATAATAATAAAAGTAATAATGATAATAATAAGAGTTAGAGCGATAATAATAATAATAATAATAATAAGGATAATAATAATAGTTATAAGGATAAAGACAAGAGGAATAGGGATAATAGTAATAGTAATAAGAATAATAATAACAGTTATAGCGATAATAATAATAATAATAAGGACAATAATAATAGTCATAAGGATAAAGACAAGAGGAACAGGGATAATAGTAATAGTAATAAGAATAATAATAACAGTTATAGCGATAATAATAATAGTAATAAGGATAATAATAACAGTTATAGCGATAATAATAATAATAATAATAATAAGGATAATAATAATAGTTATAAGGATAAAGACAAGAGGAATAGGGATAATAGTAATAGTAACAAGAATAATAATAACAGTTATAGCGATAATAATAATAGTAATAAGGATAATAATAACAGTTATAGCGATAATAATAATAGTAATAAGAATAATAATAACAGTTATAGCGATAATAATAATAGTCTTACGGATAAAGGCAAGAGTAATACGGACAGTAATAATAGTAACAAGAATAATAATAACAGTTATAGCGATAATAATAATAGTAATAAGGATAATAATAATAGTTATAAGGATATAGACAAGAGTAATAGGGATAGTAACAATAGAATAATAATAATAAGGATAATAATAATAGTTATAAGGATAAAGACAAGAGGAATAGGGATAATAGTAATAGTAATAAGAATAATAATAACAGTTATAGCGATAATAATAATAGTTATAAGGATAAAGACAAGAGGAATATTGATAATAGTAATAGTAATAAGAATAATAATAACAGTTATAGCGATAATAATAATAGTAATAAGAATAATAATAACAGTTAAAGCGATAATAATAATAGTAATAAGAATAATAATAACAGTTATAGCGATAATAATTATAGTTATAAGGAGAAAGACAAGAGGAATAGGGATAATAATAAAAGTAACAAGAATAATAATAACAGTTATAGCGATAATAATAATAGTATTAAGGATAAAGGCAAGAGTAATACGGACAGTAATAATAGTAACAAGAATAATAATAACAGTTATAGCGATAATAATAATAGTAATAAGGATAATAATAATAGTTATAAGGATATAGACAAGAGTAATAGGGATAGTAACAATAGAATAAGCATAATAATAACAGTTATAGCGATAATAATAATAGTAATAAGGATAATAATAACAGTTATAGCGATAATAATAATATTAATAAGGATAATAATAATAGTTATAAGGATAAAGACAAGAGAAATAGGGATAATAGTAATAGTAATAAGAATAATAATAACAGTTATAGCGATAATAATAATAGTAATAAGAATAATAATAACAGTTAAAGCGATAATAATAATAGTGATAAGAATAATAATAACAGTTATAGCGATAATAATAATAGTATTAAGGATAATAATAATAATAATAAGGATAATAATAATAGTTATAAGGATAAAGACAAGAGGAATAGGGATAATAGTAATAGTAATGAGAATAATAATAACAGTTCTAGCGATAATAATAATAGTTATAAGGAGAAAGACAAGAGGAATAGGGATAATAATAATAGTAACAAGAATGATAATAACAGTTATGGCGATAATAATAATAGTATTAAGGATAAAGGCAAGAGTAATACGGACAGTAATAATAGTAACAAGAACAATAATAACAGTTATAGCGATAATAATAATAGTTATAAGGATATAGACAAGAGTAATAGGGATAGTAACAATATAATAAGCATAATAATAACAGTTATAGCGATAATAATAATAGTAATTAGGATAATAATAACAGTTATAGCGATAATAATAATAATAATAAGGATAAGAATAATAGTTATAAGGATAAAGACAAGAGGAATAGGGATAATAGTAATAGTAATAAGAATAATAATAACAGTTATAGCGATAATAATAATAGTAATAAGAATAATAATAACAGTTATAGCGGTAATAACAATAGTAATAAGAATAATAATAATAGTTATAAGGATATAGACAAGAGTAATAGGGATAGTAACAATAGAATAAGCATAATAATAGCAGTTATAGCGATAATAATAATAGTAATAAGGATAATAATAACAGTTGTAGCGATAATAATAATATTAATAAGGATAATAATAATAGTTATAAGGATAAAGACAAGAGAAATAGGGATAATAGTAATAGTAATAAGAATAATAATAACAGTTATAGCGATAATAATAATAGTAATAAGAATAATAATAACAGTTAAAGCGATAATAATAATAGTAATAAGAATAATAATAACAGTTATAGCGATAATAATAATAGTTATAAGGAGAAAGACAAGAGTAATACGGACAGTAATAATAGTAACAAGAATAATAATAACAGTTATAGCGATAATAATAATAGTAATAAGGATAATAATAATAGTTATAAGGATATAGACAAGAGTAATAGGGATAGTAACAATAGAATAATAATAATAAGGATAATAATAATAGTTATAAGGATAATAATAACAGTTAAAGCGATAATAATAATAATAATAAGGATAATAATAATAGTTATAAGGATAAAGACAAGAGGAATAGGGATAATAGTAATAGTAATAAGATTAATATAACAGTTATAGCGATAATAATAATAGTAATAAGAATAATAATAACAGTTAAAGCGATAATAATAATAGTAATAAGAATAATAATAACAGTTATAGCGATAATAATAAGAGTATTAAGGATAATAATAACAGTTATAGCGATAATAATAATAGTTATAAGGAGAAAGACAAGAGGAATAGGGATAATAATAATAGTAACAAGAATAATAATAACAGTTATTGCGATAATAATAATAGTATTAACGATAAAGGCAAGAGTAATACGGACAGTAATAGTAGTAACATGAATAATAATAACAGTTATAGCGATAATAATAATAGTAATAAGGATAATAATAACAGTTATAGCGATAATAATAATAATAATAAGGATAATAATAATAGTCATAAGGATAAAGACAAGAGGAACAGGGATAATTGTAATAGTAATAAGAATAATAATAACAGTTATAGCGATAATAATATCAGTAGGAATGATAATAAGAGCAGTTATAGAGATAATAATAATAGTAATAAGGATAATAATAATAGTTATAAGGATAAAGACAAGAGGAATAGGGATAATAGTAATAGTAATAAGAATAATAGTAACAGTTATAGCGATAATAATAATAGTTATAATGATAAAGGCAAGAGTAATACGGATAGTAACAATAGAATGAATATAATAATAACAGTTATAGCGATAATAATAATAGTAATAAGGATAATAATAATAGTTATAAGGATAAAGACAAGAGGATTAGGGATAATAGTAATAGTAATATGAATAATAATAACAGTTATAGCGATAATAATAATAGTTATAAGGATAAAGACAAGAGGATAAGGATAAAGACAAGAGGATTAGGGATAATAGTAATAGTAATATGAATAATAATAACAGTTATAGCGATAATAATAATAGTTATAAGGATAAAGACAAGAGGAATAGGGATAATAGTAATAGTAATAAGATTAATATAACAGTTATAGCGATAATAATAATAGTAATAAGAATAATAATAACAGTTAAAGCGATAATAATAATAGTAATAAGAATAATAATAACAGTTATAGCGATAATAATAAGAGTATTAAGGATAATAACAGTTATAGCGATAATAATAATAGTTATAAGGAGAAAGACAAGAGGAATAGGGATAATAGTAATAGTAATAAGAATAATAATAACAGTTATAGCGATAATAATAACAGTATTAAGGATAATAATAACAGTTATAGCGATAATAATAATAGTTATAAGGAGAAAGACAAGAGGAATAGGGATAATAATAATAGTAACAAGAATAATAATAACAGTTAAAGCGATAATAATAATAGTAATAAGGATAATAATAACAGTTATAGCGATAATAATAATATTAATAAGGATAATAATAATAGTTATAAGGATAAAGACAAGAGAAATAGGGATAATAGCAATAGTAATAAGAATAATAATAACAGTTATAGCGATAATAATAATAGTAATAAGAATAATAATAACAGTTAAAGCGATAATAATAATAGTAATAAGAATAATAATAACAGTTATAGCGATAATAATAATAGTTATAAGGAGAAAGACAAGAGTAATACGGACAGTAATAATAGTAACAAGAATAATAATAACAGTTATAGCGATAATAATAATAGTAATAAGGATAATAATAATAGTTATAAGGATATAGACAAGAGTAATAGGGATAGTAACAATAGAATAATAATAATAAGGATAATAATAATAGTTATAAGGATAAAGACAAGAGGAATAGGGATAATAGTAATAGTAATAAGAATAATAATAACAGTTATAGCGATAATAATAATAGTTATAAGGATAAAGACAAGAGGAATAGGGATAATAGTAATAGTAATAAGAATAATAATAACAGTTATAGCGATAATAATAATAGTAATAAGAATAATAATAACAGTTAAAGCGATAATAATAATAGTAATAAGAATAATAATAACAGTTATAGCGATAATAATTATAGTTATAAGGAGAAAGACAAGAGGAATAGGGATAATAATAAAAGTAACAAGAATAATAATAACAGTTATAGCGATAATAATAATAGTATTAAGGATAAAGGCAAGAGTAATACGGACAGTAATAATAGTAACAAGAATAATAATAACAGTTATAGCGATAATAATAATAGTAATAAGGATAATAATAATAGTTATAAGGATATAGACAAGAGTAATAGGGATAGTAACAATAGAATAAGCATAATAATAACAGTTATAGCGATAATAATAATAGTAATAAGGATAATAATAACAGTTATAGCGATAATAATAATATTAATAAGGATAATAATAATAGTTATAAGGATAAAGACAAGAGAAATAGGGATAATAGTAATAGTAATAAGAATAATAATAACAGTTATAGCGATAATAATAATAGTAATAAGAATAATAATAACAGTTAAAGCGATAATAATAATAGTGATAAGAATAATAATAACAGTTATAGCGATAATAATAATAGTATTAAGGATAATAATAATAATAATAAGGATAATAATAATAGTTATAAGGATAAAGACAAGAGGAATAGGGATAATAGTAATAGTAATGAGAATAATAATAACAGTTCTAGCGATAATAATAATAGTTATAAGGAGAAAGACAAGAGGAATAGGGATAATAATAATAGTAACAAGAACAATAATAACAGTTATAGCGATAATAATAATAGTTATAAGGATATAGACAAGAGTAATAGGGATAGTAACAATATAATAAGCATAATAATAACAGTTATAGCGATAATAATAATAGTAATTAGGATAATAATAACAGTTATAGCGATAATAATAATAATAATAAGGATAAGAATAATAGTTATAAGGATAAAGACAAGAGGAATAGGGATAATAGTAATAGTAATAAGAATAATAATAACAGTTATAGCGATAATAATAATAGTAATAAGAATAATAATAACAGTTATAGCGGTAATAACAATAGTAATAAGGATAATAATAATAGTTATAAGGATATAGACAAGAGTAATAGGGATAGTAACAATAGAATAAGCATAATAATAGCAGTTATAGCGATAATAATAATAGTAATAAGGATAATAATAACAGTTGTAGCGATAATAATAATATTAATAAGGATAATAATAATAGTTATAAGGATGAAGACAAGAGAAATAGGGATAATAGTAATAGTAATAAGAATAATAATAACAGTTATAGCGATAATAATAATAGTAATAAGAATAATAATAACAGTTAAAGCGATAATAATAATAGTAATAAGAATAATAATAACAGTTATAGCGATAATAATTATAGTTATAAGGAGAAAGACAAGAGGAATAGGGATAATAATAAAAGTAACAAGAATAATAATAACAGTTATAGCGATAATAATAATAGTATTAAGGATAAAGGCAAGAGTAATACGGACAGTAATAATAGTAACAAGAATAATAATAACAGTTATAGCGATAATAATAATAGTAATAAGGATAATAATAATAGTTATAAGGATATAGACAAGAGTAATAGGGATAGTAACAATAGAATAAGCATAATAATAACAGTTATAGCGATAATAATAATAGTAATAAGGATAATAATAACAGTTATAGCGATAATAATAATATTAATAAGGATAATAATAATAGTTATAAGGATAAAGACAAGAGAAATAGGGATAATAGTAATAGTAATAAGAATAATAATAACAGTTATAGCGATAATAATAATAGTAATAAGAATAATAATAACAGTTAAAGCGATAATAATAATAGTGATAAGAATAATAATAACAGTTATAGCGATAATAATAATAGTTATAAGGAGAAAGACAAGAGGAATAGGGATAATAATAATAGTAACAAGAATAATAATAACAGTTATAGCGATAATAATAATAGTATTAAGGATAATAATAATAGTTATAAGGATATAGACAAGAGTAATAGGGATAGTAACAATAGAATAAGCATAATAATAGCAGTTATAGCGATAATAATAATAGTAATAAGGATAATAATAACAGTTGTAGCGATAATAATAATATTAATAAGGATAATAATAATAGTTATAAGGATAAAGACAAGAGAAATAGGGATAATAGTAATAGTAATAAGAATAATAATAACAGTTATAGCGATAATAATAATAGTAATAAGAATAATAATAACAGTTAAAGCGATAATAATAATAGTAATAAGAATAATAATAACAGTTATAGCGATAATAATAATAGTTATAAGGAGAAAGACAAGAGTAATACGGACAGTAATAATAGTAACAAGAATAATAATAACAGTTATAGCGATAATAATAATAGTAATAAGGATAATAATAATAGTTATAAGGATATAGACAAGAGTAATAGGGATAGTAACAATAGAATAATAATAATAAGGATAATAATAATAGTTATAAGGATAAAGACAAGAGGAATAGGGATAATAGTAATAGTAATAAGAATAATAATAACAGTTATAGCGATAATAATAATAGTAATAAGAATAATAATAACAGTTAAAGCGATAATAATAATAGTAATAAGAATAATAATAACAGTTATAGCGATAATAATAATAGTTATAAGGAGAAAGACAAGAGGAATAGGGATAATAATAATAGTAACAAGAATAATAATAACAGTTATAGCGATAATAATAATAGTATTAAGGATAATAATAATAGTTATAAGGATATAGACAAGAGTAATAGGGATAGTAACAATAGAATAAGCATAATAATAACAGTTATAGCGATAATAATAATAGTAATAAGGATAATAATAACAGTTATAGCGATAATAATAATAATAATAATAAGGATAATAATAATAGTTATAAGGATAAAGACAAGAGGAATAGGGATAATAGTAGTAGTAATAAGAATAATAATAACAGTAAAAGCGATAATAATAATAGTAATAAGAATAATAATAACAGTTATAGCGATAATAATAATAGTATTAAGGATAATAATAACAGTTATAGCGATAATAATAATAGTTATAAGGAGAAAGACAAGAGGAATAGGGATAATAATAATAGTAACAAGAATAATAATAACAGTTAAAGCGATAATAATAATAGCAATAAGGATAATAATAACAGTTATAGCGATAATAATAATATTAATAAGGATAATAATAATAGTTATAAGGATAAAGACAAGAGAAATAGGGATAATAGTAATAGTAATAAGAATAATAATAACAGTTATAGCGATAATAATAATAGTAATAAGAATAATAATAACAGTTAAAGCGATAATAATAATAGTAATAAGAATAATAATAACAGTTATAGCGATAATAATAATAGTATTAAGGATAATAATAATAATAATATGGATAATAATTATAGTTATAAGGATAAAGACAAGAGGAATAGGGATAATAGTAATAGTAATGAGAATAATAATAACAGTTCTAGCGATAATAATAATAGTTATAAGGAGAAAGACAAGAGGAATAGGGATAATAATAATAGTAACAAGAATGATAATAACAGTTATGGCGATAATAATAATAGTATTAAGGATAAAGGCAAGAGTAATACGGACAGTGATAATAGTAACAAGAATAATAATAAAAGTTATAGCGATAATAACAATAGTTATAAGGATATAGACAAGAGTAATAGGGATAGTAACAATAGAATAAGCATAATAATAACAGTTATAGCGATAATAATAATAGTAACAAGAATAATAATAACAGTTATAGCGATAATAATAATAGTAATAAGGATAATAATAATAGTTATAACGATATAGACAAGAGTTATAGCGATAATAATAATAGTAATAAGGATAATAATAACAGTTATAGCGATAATAATAATAATAATAATAAGGATAATAATAATAGTTATAAGGATAAAGACAAGAGGAATAGGGATAATAGTAGTAGTAATAAGAATAATAATAACAGTAAAAGCGATAATAATAATAGTAATAAGAATAATAATAACAGTTATAGCGATAATAATAATAGTATTAAGGATAATAATAACAGTTATAGCGACAATAATAATAGTTATAAGGAGAAAGACAAGAGGAATAGGGATAATAATAATAGTAACAAGAATAATAATAACAGTTAAAGCGATAATAATAATAGTAATAAGGATAATAATAACAGTTATAGCGATAATAATAATATTAATAAGGATAATAATAATAGTTATAAGGATAAAGACAAGAGAAATAGGGATAATAGTAATAGTAATAAGAATAATAATAACAGTTATAGCGATAATAATAATAGTAATAAGAATAATAATAACAGTTAAAGCGATAATAATAATAGTAATAAGAATAATAATAACAGCGATTAATAATAATAGTATTAAGGATAATAATAATAATAATATGGATAATAATAATAGTTATAAGGATAAAGACAAGAGGAATAGGGATAATAGTAATAGTAATGAGAATAATAATAACAGTTCTAGCGATAATAATAATAGTTATAAGGAGAAAGACAAGAGGAATAGGGATAATAATAATAGTAACAAGAATGATAATAACAGTTATGGCGATAATAATAATAGTATTAAGGATAAAGGCAAGAGTAATACGGACAGTAATAATAGTAACAAGAATAATAATAAAAGTTATAGCGATAATAACAATAGTTATAAGGATATAGACATGAGTAATAGGGATAGTAACAATAGAATAAGCATAATAATAACAGTTATAGCGATAATAATAATAGTAATAAGGATAATAATAACAGTTATAGCGATAATAATAATAATAATAAGGATAATAATAATAGTTATAAGGATAAAGACAAGAGGAATAGGGATAATAGTAATAGTAATAAGAATAATAATAACAGTTATAGCGATAATAATAATAGTTATAAGGATAAAGACAAGACGAATAGGGATAATAGTAATAGTAATAAGAATAATAATAACAGTTATAGCGATAATAATAATAGTAATAAAAATAATAATAACAGTTAAAGCGATAATAATAATAGTAATAAGAATAATAATAACAGTTATAGCGATAATAATTATAGTTATAAGGATAAAGACAAGAGAATAGGGATAATAGTAATAGTAACAAGAATAATAATAACAGTTATAGCGATAATAATAACAGTAATAAGGATAATAATAACAGTTTATAGCGATAATAATAATAGTAATAAGAATAATAATAACAGTTATAGCGATAATAATAATAGTCTTACGGATAAAGGCAAGAGTAATACGGACAGTAATAATAGTAACAAGAATAATAATAACAGTTATAGCGATAATAATAAAAGTAATAAGGATAATAATAATAATAGTTATAAGGAGAAAGACAAGAGGAATAGGGATAATAATAATAGTAACAAGAATAATAATAACAGTTATTGCGATAATAATAATAGTATTAACGATAAAGGCAAGAGTAATACGGACAGTAATAGTAGTAACATGAGTAATAATAACAGTTATAGCGATAATAATAATAGTAATAAGGATAATAATAACAGTTATAGCGATAATAATAATAGTCTTACGGATAAAGGCAAGAGTAATACGGACAGTAATAATAGTAAAAGAATAATAATAACAGTTATAGCGATAATAATAATAGTATTAACGATAAAGGCAAGAGTAGATACGGACAGTAATAGTAGTAACATGAGTAATAATAACAGTTATAGCGATAATAATAATAGTAATAAGGATAATAATAACAGTTATAGCGATAATAATAATAATAATAAGGATAATAATAATAGTCATAAGGATAAAGACAAGAGGACAGGGATAATAGTAATAGTAATAAGAATAATAATAACAGTTATATCGATGATAATAATAATAGTAATAAGGATAATAATAACAGTTATAGCGATAATAATAATAATAATAATAATAAGGATAATAATAATAGTTATAAGGATAAAGACAAGAGGAATAGGGATAATAGTAATAGTAACAAGAATAATAATAACAGTTATAGCGATAATAATAATAGTAATAAGGATAATAATAACAGTTATAGCGATAATAATATTAATAATACTGATAATAATAATAGTTATAAGGATAAAGACAAGAGGAATAGGGATAATAGTAATAGTAATAAGAATAATAATAACAGTTATAGCGATAATAATAATAGTAATAAGAATAATAATAACAGTTATAGCGATAATAATAATAGTCTTACGGATAAAGGCAAGAGTAATACGGACAGTAATAATAGTAACAAGAATAATAATAACAGTTATAGCGATAATAATAAAAGTAATAAGGATAATAATAAGAGTTAGAGCGATAATAATAATAATAATAATAATAAGGATAAAGACAAGAGGAATAGGGATAATAGTAATAGTAATAAGAATAATAATAACAGTTATAGCGATAATAATAATAATAATAAGGACAATAATAATAGTCATAAGGATAAAGACAAGAGGAACAGGGATAATAGTAATAGTAATAAGAATAATAATAACAGTTATAGCGATAATAATAATAGTAATAAGGATTAATAATAACAGTTATAGCGATAATAATAATTATAATAATAATAGGATAATAATAATAGTTATAAGGATAAAGACAAGAGGAATAGGGATAATAGTAATAGTAACAAGAATAATAATAACAGTTATAGCGATAATAATAATAGTAATAAGGATAATAATAACAGTTATAGCGATAATAATAATAGTAATAAGAATAATAATAACAGTTATAGCGATAATAATAATAGTCTTACGGATAAAGGCAAGAGTAATACGGATAGTAATAATAGTAACAAGAATAATAATAACAGTTATAGCGATAATAATAAAAGTAATAAGGATAATAATAATAATAGTTATAAGGATATAGACAAGAGTAATAGGGATAGTAACAATAGAATAAGCATAATAATAACAGTTATAGCGATAATAATAATAGTAATAAGGATAATGCTAACAGTTATAGCGATATAATAATAATAATAAGGATAATAATAATAGTTATAAGGATAAAGACAAGAGGAATAGGGATAATAGTAATAGTAATAAGATTAATATAACAGTTATAGCGATAATAATAATAGTAATAAGAATAATAATAACAGTTAAAGCGATAATAATAATAGTAATAAGAATGATAATAACAGTTATGGCGATAATAATAAGAGTATTAAGGATAAAGGCAAGAGTAATACGGACAGTAATAATAGTAACAAGAACAATAATAACAGTTATAGCGATAATAATAATAGTTATAAGGATATAGACAAGAGTAATAGGGATAGTAACAATATAATAAGCATAATAATAACAGTTATAGCGATAATAATAATAGTAATTAGGATAATAATAACAGTTATAGCGATAATAATAATAATAATAAGGATAAGAATAATAGTTATAAGGATAAAGACAAAGGAATAGGGATAATAGTAATAGTAATAAGAATAATAATAACAGTTATAGCGATAATAATAATAGTAATAAGAATAATAATAACAGTTATAGCGATAATAATTATAGTTATAAGGAGAAAGACAAGAGGAATAGGGCTAATAATAATAGTAACAAGAAATAATAATAACAGTTATAGCGGTAATAACAATAGTAATAAGGATAATATAATAGTTATAAGGATATAGACAAGAGTAATAGGGATAGTAACAATAGAATAAGCATAATAATAGCAGTTATAGCGATAATAATAATAGTAATAAGGATAATAATAACAGTTGTAGCGATAATAATAATATTAATAAGGATAATAATAATAGTTATAAGGATAAAGACAAGAGAAATAGGGATAATAGTAATAGTAATAAGAATAATAATAACAGTTATAGCGATAATAATAATAGTAATAGAATAATAATAACAGTTAAAGCGATAATAATAATAGTAATAAGAATAATAATAACAGTTATAGGCGATAATAATAATAGTTATAAGGAGAAAGACAAGAGTAATACGGACAGTAATAATAGTAACAAGAATAATAATAACAGTTATAGCGATAATAATAATAGTAATAAGGATAATAATAATAGTTATAAGGATATAGACAAGAGTAATAGGGATAGTAACAATAGAATAATAATAATAAGGATAATAATAATAGTTATAAGGATAAAGACAAGAGGAATAGGGATAATAGTAATAGTAATAAGAATAATAATAACAGTTATAGCGATAATAATAATAGTAATAAGAATAATAATAACAGTTAAAGCGATAATAATAATAGTAATAAGAATAATAATAACAGTTATAGCGATAATAATAATAGTATTAAGGATAATAATAACAGTTATAGCGATAATAATAATAGTTATAAGGATAAAGACAAGAGGAATAGGGATAATAGTAATAGTAATGAGAATAATAATAACAGTTCTAGCGATAATAATAATAGTTATAAGGAGAAAGACAAGAGTAATAGGGATAATAATAATAGTAACAAGAATGATAATAACAGTTATGGCGATAATAATAATAGTATTAAGGATAAAGGCAAGAGTAATACGGACAGTGATAATAGTAACAAGAATAATAATAAAAGTTATAGCGATAATAACAATAGTTATAAGGATATAGACAAGAGTAATAGGGATAGTAACAATAGAATAAGCATAATAATAACAGTTATAGCGATAATAATAATAGTTATAAGGAGAAAGACAAGAGTAATACGGACAGTAATAATAGTAACAAGAATAATAATAACAGTTATAGCGATAATAATAATAGTAATAAGGATAATAATAATAGTTATAAGGATATAGACAAGAGTAATAGGGATAGTAACAATAGAATAATAATAATAAGGATAATAATAATAGTTATAAGGATAAAGACAAGAGGAATAGGGATAATAGTAATAGTAATAAGAATAATAATAACAGTTATAGCGATAATAATAATAGTAATAAGAATAATAATAACAGTTAAAGCGATAATAATAATAGTAATAAGAATAATAATAACAGTTATAGCGATAATAATAATAGTTATAAGGAGAAAGACAAGAGGAATAGGGATAATAATAATAGTAACAAGAATAATAATAACAGTTATAGCGATAATAATAATAGTATTAAGGATAATAATAATAGTTATAAGGATATAGACAAGAGTAATAGGGATAGTAACAATAGAATAAGCATAATAATAACAGTTATAGCGATAATAATAATAGTAACAAGAATAATAATAACAGTTATAGCGATAATAATAATAGTAATAAGGATAATAATAATAGTTATAAGGATATAGACAAGAGTTATAGCGATAATAATAATAGTAATAAGGATAATAATAACAGTTATAGCGATAATAATAATAATAATAATAAGGATAATAATAATAGTTATAAGGATAAAGACAAGAGGAATAGGGATAATAGTAGTAGTAATAAGAATAATAATAACAGTAAAAGCGATAATAATAATAGTAATAAGAATAATAATAACAGTTATAGCGATAATAATAATAGTA
Organism: Megachile ligniseca; assembly: GCA_945859555.1. NCBI lineage: Eukaryota > Metazoa > Arthropoda > Insecta > Hymenoptera > Megachilidae > Megachile > Megachile ligniseca. Next base: position 36,617 of record CAMAOC010000240.1, read on the forward strand.
TTAAGGATAATAATAACAGTTATAGCGACAATAATAATAGTTATAAGAGAAAGACAAGAGGAATAGGGATAATAATAATAGTAACAAGAATAATAATAACAGTTAAAGCGATAATAATAATAGTAATAAGGATAATAATAACAGTTATAAGGATAAAGACAAGAGAAATAGGGATAATAGTAATAGTAATAAGAATAATAATAACAGTTATAGCGATAATAATAATGATAATAAGAATAATAATAACAGTTAAAGCGATAATAATAATAGTAATAAGAATAATAATAACAGTTATAGCGATAATAATAATAGTATTAAGGATAATAATAATAATAATATGGATAATAATAATAGTTATAAGGATAAAGACAAGAGGAATAGGGATAATAGTAATAGTAATGAGAATAATAATAACAGTTCTAGCGATAATAATAATAGTTATAAGGAGAAAGACAAGAGGAATAGGGATAATAATAATAGTAACAAGAATGATAATAACAGTTATGGCGATAATAATAATAGTATTAAGGATAAAGGCAAGAGTAATACGGACAGTAATAATAGTAACAAGAATAATAATAAAAGTTATAGCGATAATAACAATAGTTATAAGGATATAGACAAGAGTAATAGGGATAGTAACAATAGAATAAGCATAATAATAACAGTTATAGCGATAATAATAATAGTAATAAGGATAATAATAACAGTTATAGCGATAATAATAATAATAATAAGGATAATAATAATAGTTATAAGGATAAAGACAAGAGGAATAGGGATAATAGTAATAGTAATAAGAATAATAATAACAGTTATAGCGATAATAATAATAGTTATAAGGATAAAGACAAGACGAATAGGGATAATAGTAATAGTAATAAGAATAATAATAACAGTTATAGCGATAATAATAATAGTAATAAAAATAATAATAACAGTTAAAGCGATAATAATAATAGTAATAAGAATAATAATAACAGTTATAGCGATAATAATTATAGTTATAAGGATAAAGACAAGAGGAATAGGGATAATAGTAGTAGTAATAAGAATAATAATAACAGTAAAAGCGATAATAATAATAGTAATAAGAATAATAATAACAGTTATAGCGATAATAATAATAGTATTAAGGATAATAATAACAGTTATAGCGACAATAATAATAGTTATAAGGAGAAAGACAAGAGGAATAGGGATAATAATAATAGTAACAAGAATAATAATAACAGTTAAAGCGATAATAATAATAGTAATAAGGATAATAATAACAGTTATAGCGATAATAATAATATTAATAAGGATAATAATAATAGTTATAAGGATAAAGACAAGAGAAATAGGGATAATAGTAATAGTAATAAGAATAATAATAACAGTTATAGCGATAATAATAATAGTTATAAGGATAAAGACAAGAGGAATAGGGATAATAGTAATAGTAATAAGATTAATATAACAGTTATAGCGATAATAATAATAGTAATAAGAATAATAATAACAGTTAAAGCGATAATAATAATAGTAATAAGAATAATAATAACAGTTATAGCGATAATAATAAGAGTATTAAGGATAATAACAGTTATAGCGATAATAATAATAGTTATAAGGAGAAAGACAAGAGGAATAGGGATAATAGTAATAGTAATAAGAATAATAATAACAGTTATAGCGATAATAATAACAGTATTAAGGATAATAATAACAGTTATAGCGATAATAATAATAGTTATAAGGAGAAAGACAAGAGGAATAGGGATAATAATAATAGTAACAAGAATAATAATAACAGTTAAAGCGATAATAATAATAGTAATAAGGATAATAATAACAGTTATAGCGATAATAATAATAGTAATAAGGATAATAATAATAGTTATAAGGATATAGACAAGAGTAATAGGGATAGTAACAATAGAATAATAATAATAAGGATAATAATAATAGTTATAAGGATAAAGACAAGAGGAATAGGGATAATAGTAATAGTAATAAGAATAATAATAACAGTTATAGCGATAATAATAATAGTTATAAGGATAAAGACAAGAGGAATAGGGATAATAGTAATAGTAATGAGAATAATAATAACAGTTCTAGCGATAATAATAATAGTTATAAGGAGAAAGACAAGAGGAATAGGGATAATAATAATAGTAATTAGGATAATAATAACAGTTATAGCGATAATAATAATAATAATAAGGATAAGAATAATAGTTATAAGGATAAAGACAAGAGGAATAGGGATAATAGTAATAGTAATAAGAATAATAATAACAGTTATAGCGATAATAATAATAGTAATAAGAATAATAATAACAGTTATAGCGATAATAATTATAGTTATAAGGAGAAAGACAAGAGGAATAGGGCTAATAATAATAGTAACAAGAATAATAATAACAGTTATAGCGGTAATAACAATAGTAATAAGGATAATAATAATAGTTATAAGGATATGGACAAGAGTAATAGGGATAGTAACAATAGAATAAGCATAATAATAGCAGTTATAGCGATAATAATAATAGTAATAAGGATAATAATAACAGTTGTAGCGATAATAATAATATTAATAAGGATAATAATAATAGTTATAAGGATAAAGACAAGAGAAATAGGGATAATAGTAATAGTAATAAGAATAATAATAACAGTTATAGCGATAATAATAATAGTAATAAGAATAATAATAACAGTTAAAGCGATAATAATAATAGTAATAAGAATAATAATAACAGTTATAGCGATAATAATAATAGTTATAAGGAGAAAGACAAGAGTAATACGGACAGTAATAATAGTAACAAGAATAATAATAACAGTTATAGCGATAATAATAATAGTAATAAGGATAATAATAATAGTTATAAGGATATAGACAAGAGTAATAGGGATAGTAACAATAGAATAATAATAATAAGGATAATAATAATAGTTATAAGGATAAAGACAAGAGGAATAGGGATAATAGTAATAGTAATAAGAATAATAATAACAGTTATAGCGATAATAATAATAGTAATAAGAATAATAATAACAGTTAAAGCGATAATAATAATAGTAATAAGAATAATAATAACAGTTATAGCGATAATAATAATAGTTATAAGGAGAAAGACAAGAGGAATAGGGATAATAATAATAGTAACAAGAATAATAATAACAGTTATAGCAATAATAATAATAGTATTAAGGATAATAATAATAGTTATAAGGATATAGACAAGAGTAATAGGGATAGTAACAATAGAATAAGCATAATAATAACAGTTATAGCGATAATAATAATAGTAATAAGGATAATAATAACAGTTATAGCGATAATAATAATAATAATAATAAGGATAATAATAATAGTTATAAGGATAAAGACAAGAGGAATAGGGATAATAGTAGTAGTAATAAGAATAATAATAACAGTAAAAGCGATAATAATAATAGTAATAAGAATAATAATAACAGTTATAGCGATAATAATAATAGTATTAAGGATAATAATAACAGTTATAGCGATAATAATAATAGTTATAAGGATAAAGACAAGAGGAATAGGGATAATAGTAATAGTAATGAGAATAATAATAACAGTTCTAGCGATAATAATAATAGTTATAAGGAGAAAGACAAGAGGAATAGGGATAATAATAATAGTAACAAGAATGATAATAACAGTTATGGCGATAATAATAATAGTATTAAGGATAAAGGCAAGAGTAATACGGACAGTGATAATAGTAACAAGAATAATAATAAAAGTTATAGCGATAATAACAATAGTTATAAGGATATAGACAAGAGTAATAGGGATAGTAACAATAGAATAAGCATAATAATAACAGTTATAGCGATAATAATAATAGTAATAAGGATAATAATAACAGTTATAGCGATAATAATAATAATAACAAGGATAATAATAATAGTTATAAGGATAAAGACAAGAGGAATAGGGATAATAGTAATAGTAATAAGAATAATAATAACAGTTATAGCGATAATAATAATAGTTATAAGGATAAAGACAAGAGGAATAGGGATAATAGTAATAGTAATAAGAATAATAATAACAGTTATAGCGATAATAATAATAGTAATAAAAATAATAATAACAGTTAAAGCGATAATAATAATAGTAATAAGAATAATAATAACAGTTATAGCGATAATAATTATAGTTATAAGTAGAAAGACAAGAGGAATAGGGCTAATAATAATAGTAACAAGAATAATAATAACAGTTATAGCGATAATAATAATAGTAATAAGGATAATAATAATAGTTATAAGGATATAGACAAGAGTAATAGGGATAGTAACAATAGAATAAGCATAATAATAACAGTTATAGCGATAATAATAATAATAATAAGGATAATAATAATAGTTATAAGGATAAAGACAAGAGGAATAGGGATAATAGTAATAGTAATAAGAATAATAATAACAGTAAAAGCGATAATAATAATAGTAATAAGAATAATAATAACAGTTATAGCGATAATAATAATAGTATTAAGGATAATAATAACAATTATAGCGATAATAATAATAGTTATAACGAGAAAGACAAGAGTAATAGGGATAATAATAATAGTAACAAGAATAATAATAACAGTTAAAGCGATAATAATAATAGTAATAAGGATAATAATAACAGTTATAGGGATAATAATAATATTAATAAGGATAATAATAATAGTTATAAGGATAAAGACAAGAGGAATAGGGATAATAGTAATAGTAATGAGAATAATAATAACAGTTCTAGCGATAATAATAATAGTTATAAGGAGAAAGACAAGAGGAATAGGGATAATAATAATAGTAACAAGAATGATAATAACAGTTATGGCGATAATAATAATAGTATTAAGGATAAAGGCAAGAGTAATACGGACAGTAATAATAGTAACAAGAATAATAATAAAAGTTATAGCGATAATAACAATAGTTATAAGGATATAGACAAGAGTAATAGGGATAGTAACAATAGAATAAGCATAATAATAACAGTTATAGCGATAATAATAATAGTAATAAGGATAATAATAACAGTTATAGCGATAATAATAATAATAATAAGGATAATAATAATAGTTATAAGGATAAAGACAAGAGGAATAGGGATAATAGTAATAGTAATAAGAATAATAATAACAGTTATAGCGATAATAATAAAAGTAATAAGGATAAAGGCAAGAGTAATACGGACAGTAATAATAGTATCAAGAATAATAATAACAATTATAGCGATAATAATAATAATATTAAGGATAATAATAACAGTTATAGCGATAATAATAATAGTAATAAGGATAATAATAATAGTTATAGCGATAATAATAATAATAATAATAAGGATAATAATAATAGTTATAAGGATGAAGACAAGAGGAATAGGGATAATAGTAATAGTAATAAGAATAATAATAACAGTTATAGCGATAATAATAATAGTATTAAGGATAATAATAACAGTTATAGCGATAATAATAATGGTTATAAGGAGAAAGACAAGAGGAAAAGGGATAATAATAATAGTAACAAGAATAATAATAACAGTTATAGCGATAATAATAATAGTATTAAGGATAAAGGCAAGAGTAATACGGACAGTAATAATAGTAACAAGAATAATAATAACAGTTATAGCGATAATAATAATAGTTATAAGGAGAAAGACAAGAGGAATAGGGATAATAATAATAACAGTTATAGCGATAATAATAATAGTTATAAGGAGAAAGACAAGAGGAATGGGGATAATAATAATAGTAACAAGAATAATAATAACAGTTAAAGCGATAATAATAATAGTAATAAGGATAATAATAACAGTTATAGCGATAATAATAATATTAATAAGGATAATAATAATAGCTATAAAGATAAAGACAAGAGAAATAGGGATAATAGTAATAGTAATAAGAATAATAATAACAGTTATAGCGATAATAATAATAGTAATAAGGATAATAATAACAGTTATAGCGATAATAATAATAATAATAAGGATAATAATAATAGTTATAAGGATAAAGACAAGAGGAATAGGGATAATAGTAATAGTAATAAGAATAATAATAACAGTTATAGCGATAATAATAAAAGTAATAAGGATAAAGGCAAGAGTAATACGGACAGAAATAATAGTATCAAGAATAATAATAACAATTATAGCGATAATAATAATAATATTAAGGATAATAATAACAGTTATAGCGATAATAATAATAGTAATAAGGATAATAATAATAGTTATAGCGATAATAATAATAATAATAATAAGGATAATAATAATAGTTATAAGGATGAAGACAAGAGGAATAGGGATAATAGTAATAGTAATAAGAATAATAATAACAGTTATAGCGATAATAATAATAGTATTAAGGATAATAATAACAGTTATAGCGATAATAATAATAGTTATAAGGAGAAAGACAAGAGGAAAAGGGATAATAATAATAGTAACAAGAATAATAATAACAGTTATAGCGATAATAATAATAGTATTAAGGATAAAGGCAAGAGTAATACGGACAGTAATAATAGTAACAAGAATAATAATAACAGTTATAGCGATAATAATAATAGTTATAAGGAGAAAGACAAGAGGAATAGGGATAATAATAATAACAGTTATAGCGATAATAATAATAGTTATAAGGAGAAAGACAAGAGGAATGGGGATAATAATAATAGTAACAAGAATAATAATAACAGTTAAAGCGATAATAATAATAGTAATAAGGATAATAATAACAGTTATAGCGATAATAATAATATTAATAAGGATAATAATAATAGCTATAAAGATAAAGACAAGAGAAATAGGGATAATAGTAATAGTAATAAGAATAATAATAACAGTTATAGCGATAATAATAATAGTAATAAGGATAATAATAACAGTTATAGCGATAATAATAATAATAATAAGGATAATAATAATAGTTATAAGGATAAAGACAAGAGGAATAGGGATAATAGTAATAGTAATAAGAATAATAATAACAGTTATAGCGATAATAATAAAAGTAATAAGGATAAAGGCAAGAGTAATACGGACAGAAATAATAGTATCAAGAATAATAATAACAATTATAGCGATAATAATAATAATATTAAGGATAATAATAACAGTTATAGCGATAATAATAATAGTAATAAGGATAATAATAATAGTTATAGCGATAATAATAATAATAATAATAAGGATAATAATAATAGTTATAAGGATGAAGACAAGAGGAATAGGGATAATAGTAATAGTAATAAGAATAATAATAACAGTTATAGCGATAATAATAATAGTATTAAGGATAATAATAACAGTTATAGCGATAATAATAATAGTTATAAGGAGAAAGACAAGAGGAAAAGGGATAATAATAATAGTAACAAGAATAATAATAACAGTTATAGCGATAATAATAATAGTATTAAGGATAAAGGCAAGAGTAATACGGACAGTAATAATAGTAACAAGAATAATAATAACAGTTATAGCGATAATAATAATAGTTATAAGGAGAAAGACAAGAGGAATAGGGATAATAATAATAACAGTTATAGCGATAATAATAATAGTTATAAGGAGAAAGACAAGAGGAATGGGGATAATAATAATAGTAACAAGAATAATAATAACAGTTAAAGCGATAATAATAATAGTAATAAGGATAATAATAACAGTTATAGCGATAATAATAATATTAATAAGGATAATAATAATAGTTATAAAGATAAAGACAAGAGAAATAGGGATAATAGTAATAGTAATAAGAATAATAATAACAGTTATAGCGATAATAATAATAGTATTAAGGATAATAATAATAATAATAAGGATAATAATAATAGTTATAAGGATAAAGACAAGAGGAAGAGGGATAATAGTAATAGTAATGAGAATAATAATAACAGTTCTAGCGATAATAATAATAGTTATAAGGAGAAAGACAAGAGGAATAGGGATAATAATAATAGTAACAAGAATGATAATAACAGTTATAGCGATAATAATAATAGTAATAAGGATAATAATAATAGTTATAGCGATAATAATAATAATAATAATAAGGATAATAATAATAGTTATAAGGATAAAGACAAGAGGAATACGGATAATAGTAATAGTAATAAGAATAATAATAACAGTTATAGCGATAATAATAATAGTATTAAGGATAATAAGAATAGTAATAAGGATAATAATAATAGCTATCAGGATAAAGACAAGATGAATAGGGATAATAGTAATAGTAATAAGAATAATAATAACAGTTATAGCGATAATAATAATAGTAATAAGAATAATAATAACAGTTATAGCGATAATAATTATAGTTATAAGTAGAAAGACAAGAGGAATAGGGCTAATAATAATAGTAACAAGAATAATAATAACAGTTATAGCGATAATAATAATAGTAATAAGGATAATAATAATAGTTATAAGGATATAGACAACAGTAATAGGGATAGTAACAATAGAATAAGCATAATAATAACAGTTATAGCGATAATAATAATAATAATAAATATAATAATAATAGTTATAAGGATAAAGACAAGAGGAATAGGGATAATAGTAATAGTAATAAGAATAATAATAACAGTAAAAGCGATAATAATAATAGTAATAAGAATAATAATAACAGTTATAGCGATAATAATAATAGTATTAAGGATAATAATAACAGTTATAGCGATAATAATAATAGTTATAAGGAGAAAGACAAGAGGAATAGGGATAATAATAATAGTAACAAGAATAATAATAACAGTTAAAGCGATAATAATAATAGTAATAAGGATAATAATAACAGTTATAGCGATAATAATAATATTAATAAGGATAATAATAATAGTTATAAGGATAAAGACAAGAGAAATAGGGATAATAGTAATAGTAATAAGAATAATAATAACAGTTATAGCGATAATAATAATAGTAATAAGAATAATAATAACAGTTAAAGCGATAATAATAATAGTAATAAGAATAATAATAACAGTTATAGCGATAATAATAATAGTATTAAGGATAATAATAATAATAATAAGGATAATAATAATAGTTATAAGGATAAGGACAAGAGGAATAGGGATAATAGTAATAGTAATGAGAATAATAATAACAGTTCTAGCGATAATAATAATAGTTATAAGGAGAAAGACAAGAGGAATAGGGATAATAATAATAGTAACAAGAATGATAATAACAGTTATAGCGATAATAATAATAGTAATAAGAATAATAATAACAGTTAAAGCGATAATAATAATAGTAATAAGAATAATAATAACAGTTATAGCGATAATAATAATAGTATTAAGGATAATAATAACAGTTATAGCGATAATAATAATAGTTATAAGGAGAAAGACAAGAGGAATAGGGATAATAATAATAGTAACAAGAATAATAATAACAGTTAAAGCGATAATAATAATAGTAATAAGGATAATAATAACAGTTATAGCGATAATAATAATATTAATAAGGATAATAATAATAGTTATAAGGATAAAGACAAGAGAAATAGGGATAATAGTAATAGTAATAAGAATAATAATAACAGTTATAGCGATAATAATAATAGTAATAAGAATAATAATAACAGTTAAAGCGATAATAATAATAGTAATAAGAATAATAATAACAGTTATAGCGATAATAATAATAGTATTAAGGATAATAATAATAATAATAAGGATAATAATAATAGTTATAAGGATAAGGACAAGAGGAATAGGGATAATAGTAATAGTAATGAGAATAATAATAACAGTTCTAGCGATAATAATAATAGTTATAAGGAGAAAGACAAGAGGAATAGGGATAATAATAATAGTAACAAGAATGATAATAACAGTTATAGCGATAATAATAATAGTATTAAGAATAATAATAACAGTTAAAGCGATAATAATAATAGTAATAAGAATAATAATAACAGTTATAGCGATAATGATAATAGTTATAAGGAGAAAGACAAGAGTAATACGGACAGTAATAATTGTTACTGCGTAACAAAATAAAAAATAGAAAATTCACAGTCCGCTTGGTGACCTGTGACCTGTAAGCAGTTAGAAACATTTTACCATTTGGGAATCATGTCCCAAAGCTGTAAAAGCAAAAATTAAGAAATAGTCAAACTGAACGACATTATTACGCCGCAATAAAATGGCCATAAAAAGGGTCATCGGTTTGTAGATTTGGGAAAAACCCAAATTTTCTAAAATTATTACAGTCTAAAGCAATTGACGCTACAGAGACCTTACCTGGGTCTAACGGTAGTCCCCACGGAGTTGGTTCCATCTTCCAAAAATTTATAAATTCCAAACAACCAATAAGAAATGTCGTTAGAAAAATCCCCACTTCAAATAAAGTCTACATCGACAGAAATATTCGCGAAAGAAGACAGATCAAAATATATTTTAAAACAGACAACATCTACTAAACAATCTAAGTCGCCGTCCGAAATAAATTGTAAAACCTATATATTCAACATTATTTCTTTATCATTAAAATTATTCTAAGTGTTGCATTTAAATTAAACTTGTTTCACTATCCATTTTCCAAAAAGTCATTCGCCGTTAATTCAGCGTGTGACGTGGGCATTCAAGAAAGGCTTTCTTTCACACATTCAAATTGATCATTTGCCCATGCGCTAACATATGGTCCTTCGAGCCGGATAGTGAACTGCATAACAAGTGTAACATTAAAACATCAAGTCAAGAGCAAAAACATCCCATTGAGTGGAATCGTCGGACGTGCCAGTTAATCATCATCCCTTTTGGAGACATCCCGTTTGGAGTCATCCTGTGTGGATACATCCCGTTTGGATACAAGTTGTTTGGAGACATCCCGTTTGGAGTCATCGCATTTGGAGACATCCCGTTTGGAGTCATCCTGTTTGAAGTCATCCCGTTTGGATACAACCCGTTTGGAGACATCCCGTTTGGAGTCATCCCATTTGAAGACATCACGGTGGATAACATCCCATTTGGACAACATCCACGTCAAGGAACAAAATAATCAAACATCCCGGTGTCAATCATCGAAGGATTAAGAACACTGCAATCCCGTTTGGAGGACAGCCGTTCCAGGATCATCGAATAAGGAGAAGACAAGGCTGTATGTGAGTCAAAGAATCTTCCATTTCCTTGTTTAACTTCCTTAATATACATTTCCATTGATTCTATTTCAATCACGAACTCTCATTAATTTGATTCGCAATGGCTGCGTTAAAAATCAAATCATTAATCAAGGCCCGTGGTGTCAATAAAGCAAATATAACACGTTTAATTAAACATATCAATGAACACGCATTAATAAGTAGCGATGCATTAGAAACGCGTAAGCAAAAATTAGAAGAATATTATCAAGCGTTTAGTAATATACAATTTGAAATTGAAGAGCTCGCTGAAGAAGCTCAGCTTGAGGCAGATCAGGAGGTTGAACGGGAACAATTTGACGAATTATATTTTGAATGTTCTGATCTAATAAGTCAACGGGTTCGGGAACTAGATCCTAATAGTATATCAGCGACTACCAGCAATCAGCCGATCGCGAGCGCAAATACGTCAAAGGTCATCGTTCAACAAAATACGTTATTACCAAAAATTGAAATTCGCCCATTTGACGGTAACCCTATTGAGTGGCACAGCTTCCATGACACGTTTCAGTCACTAGTTCACAATGATGCTCAGATTCCCGCTGTACAGAAATTTTATTTATTAAAAAATTCACTTCGTGGTAGTGTAGCCACAATAATCGATCCATTAAACGCTTCTGAGGAAAACTATTTGGTAGCTTGGGAAATGCTAAAGCAACGATGCGACAAACCGCGACAAATAGTACAAACACACATCAAAATGTTATTAGAATTGACAGAAATTAATAAAGATTCACCTCTTAGCTTGCGAACACTAAAGGAAAAGGCATTGATGCATGTTAATGCATTGAAGGCCCTTCAGGTACCAGTAGATAGTTGGGATGCAATTTTAGTATACATAGTTATTCAAAAACTTGATAAAGCAACGCGACGAACTTGGGAACGTACTCTCGAAAATTCTCAAATGCCAAAATTTACCGAACTTATTGCGTTTTTAAATAAACAAGAACGGGGAGATGATATCGAGGAATGTAACGTAAAACATAAATATAACAGTCCAGTAGTGCATAATCGAAGTATAAATCGAATAGGAAAGCCATTAGGAGCTCGCGGGCAGGCATATGTAAGTGCACAACCGCGGTATGAGTGTGCCTTTTGTCAGGCAGATCACAGCATTTACGCATGTCAAGAATTCATGCAACTAAATCCGCGCGAACGATGTAATGCGGCTAAAAACAAGAAATTATGTATAAATTGTCTACGAAATAATCATATCACAAGTAAGTGTCTTGCGCCTGGTTGCAAAAAATGCAGTCGACGACACAATGTCTTGTTACATTTTGAAAATAGTAATACACAAAGCAAGAATGTAGAGCAACAGTCTCCCAATTATCAATCGACTTCGTCTACTTCTACGGAATCGGTAAAAAAGAGTTATACGATAACATATGATTCAGAGGTTTTATTAGGGACAGCACGCGTTCACATATTAGATCGGTATAATAGGGCACGTGAATGTAGCGTATTATTAGATGGGTGTTCCCAATGTAATTTCATTTCAGAAAAATTAGCAGACGATCTTAAATTGATAAAGCAAAAAATTAATTTACCGTTTGCAGGACTTGGTCAACTAACTACGCGGGCAAAATATAAAGTAAAGACGACAATAAAGTCACGAGTAAATAACTTTGAGTCTCAGGTAGAATTTGTGGCACTTCCCACAATTACAGGCATACTTCCGTCGCGGCAGGTAAATAAGGGGGCTCTTACAATCCCTCATAATTTACGATTAGCAGACCCGGAATTCGATAAACCGGCAGAAATAGACGCGTTGATTGGAACCACGCTATTTTATAAATTACTTAGTACTGGACAAATAAAATTATCTAATACTACGGACGCAGTACTACAGAAAACCTTGCTAGGTTGGATAGTCGCTGGCGAGGTAGGCAAATCCGAAAATTTCGCGATAGCTCAATCGTGTCATGTGATAACTACTTTAGATAAACAATTAATGAAATTTTGGGAGGTTGAGGAAATACCAACTAAAAAACATCTATCAAACGAAGAATTAGCTTGTGAAACGTTATACAATGAATCCACAATTCGTGGCTCGGATGGGAAATATATAGTACGTCTGCCATTTAATGAAAGAAAAAATACTCTAGGAAATTCATATAACTTGGCCCTTCGTAGGTTTTATTCTTTAGAACGAAGGTTAGCTAAAGACAAAGTGTTAAAACAGGAATATTCAAAATTTTTACGGGAGTACCATGATCTTGGGCACATGAAGGAAATTACACATTGCAACGTTAATGGTGAAGGTTATTACATACCACATCACGCTGTGATCAAGGAAGCAAGTTTATCAACAAAAGTTAGAGTAGTTTTCGATGCATCAGCTAAAAGTACGACAAATGTTTCACTTAATGATACGTTAAGGGTTGGTCCCACTGTTCAAAGGGAATTAGTTTTTACTATAATGAAATTTCGATTACATAATGTTGTACTCACTGCTGATTTACAAAAAATGTATCGTCAGGTTAACGTTAATAATTATGATGCGATCTATCAAAAAATTTTATGGAGAGATAATGAGCATGATGCTATTCGCGTATTCAAATTAACTACAGTAACGCAGGGCACGGCATCAGCGCCATTTTTAGCGACTAGAACATTGCAAAGACTGGCAGAAGACGAAGGTAAAAATTTCCCCTTAGCATACAATAGTTTAAAAAATGATTGTTATGTCGATGATCTGATTACTGGTACAGACTCTACTGAAAAGGCATTAGAATTAAAAGAGCAGTTAATTAGTCTATTAAAATGCGGTGGATTCGAATTTCACAAATGGGCTTCAAATAAACATGAGTTAGTTGTAGAATCGAAAAATAAAAGTCAGGACCAGAATGTTTGCTTAAATCATGAAACTAAGAAATTATTAGGAGTGTACTGGGATCCAATCGAGGATATTATAAAATATGTTATCAAACCGTTTAATAATAATGAACGTCTCACAAAACGGTCTATTTTATCACAAATTGCTCAATTATTTGACCCATTGGGATTAATAGGGCCGGTAATTATTGTAGCAAAAATTATGATGCAAGAACTATGGAAGGCTAATATAAACTGGGACGAGTCGGTACCACAATCGTTGCATACAAAATGGACAACATTTAAAAATGAATTACCAGTCCTAAATAAATTCAAAACAAAACGACAAATTACATTAGCTGACGCCATTGAATATCAATTACATGGATTTTGTGATGCTAGTGAACAGGCATATGGTGCATGTGTATATTTACGGTGCATTAATAAAGATTAAAAATGTTCAGTACAACTGATCTGTGCAAAATCTCGAGTCGCTCCAGTTAAGACTATAACAGTTCCTCGTCTAGAATTGTGCGCAGCACAGCTTTTGACAAAATTAGTAAAGGCTGTCTCTGAAGCACTGCAGATTAATTTTAATAAAATCAAGTTATGGTCGGACTCAACCATTACGCTTCACTGGATAAAGTCAGCACCACATACGTTAAAAACATTTGTTGCCAATCGGGTAGCAGACATTCAGGCGGGTAGTAATATTGATGATTGGTATCACGTAGGTACAGACGAAAATCCCGCAGATTACATTTCTCGTGGTCAAACTCCTTCCGAGTTTTTACAAAATGCTCATTGGTTGTACGGACCTGCGTGGCTATTACAAAATGAAAGCAAATGGAAAATAAAAGATTTATCACCTATAGAAATTCCTGAGCAACGGCTTACAACAGCCCTTACGGTTATTAAAGATTCAGGTCAAGCAGGTTACAACAAACCAACGCGTAAGGAAACCCAAATTAATCAGTTAGAAACAAACGATACTTTCGAACGATTTTCATCTATTGACAAATTAAATCGATTTGTAGCATTTTGTCATAGAGCTATTAAGAACAAGAACATAGCCAATAAAGTGAAGGGTGGGTTTTCGGTAGAAGAAATACAAAACGCACATCGTCAAATCATTCGAATTGAACAACAAAAGCATTTTTTGCGTGACGTTGAACAACTAAAGCAGGGAAAGGAAGTGCATCCAAAAAGTGAACTTCGATGTTTGAATCCGATTCTAGATGCTGAAGGTATCATACGCGTAGGAGGAAGACTAACACATTCAGAAATAAGTTATTCTCGTAAATACCCGATATTACTGCCGCGAAACAGTCACATTACAAATTTGATAATTTTAAATCAACATGTCAAAAATTGGCACGCAGGAGTGCAAGGTACGTTAAATGCGGTCAGAAATAATTACTGGCCAATTGATGGAAAGAATAGTACACGACATATTGTTCGAAAATGCGTGCGTTGTTATAAATTTAATCCCAAGTTACCGACATATGTAATGGGTGATCTACCCAAAAAACGAATCACACAGTCACGCCCATTCGAATGCGTTGGAATCGATTATTGCGGTCCGTTTTTGCTAAAAGAAAAGAAATTTCGAAATAAAGGAAAATTAAAATGTTATGTAGCAGTTTTTGTATGTTTTGCTACCAAAGCTGTTCACATGGAGCTGGTGACAGATTTAACTACTGAGACATGTTTAGAAGCTGTGAGGCGCTTTTGTGCCCGGAGAGGAAAACCTTCTCACATATACTCAGATAACGCTACAAATTTCGTTGGGGCTAAAAATGAAATCCTCAAGATTAGAGCATTTTTCTTATCAGACGATAATCAATCAACCTTAACAAATAGTCTATTAACTGATCAAATTAATTGGCATTTTATTCCACCTCGAACGCCACATTTTGGAGGCCTGTGGGAGGCAGCTGTAAAATCCTTTAAACAGCATTTATACCGAACTGTTGGTGACACGATGTTCACTTATGAACAATTTAATACATATGTGATTGAAATAGAATCCATCATAAACTCCAGACCTTTAACCCCAATCTCCTGCGATCCTAATGATCTCACTGCCTTGACCCCAGCACACTTTCTGATTGGAAGATCTCTTATAAATATTCCGGAATCTGACCTCCGAAACGTACCTACGAATAGGCTGTCAATGTGGCAGCATATCCATAAAATGAAACAACACTTTTGGCAACGATGGCATAAGGAGTACTTAAATGAGTTACGCACTCGCAGTAAGTGGCATCACGGGAATGGCACAGAAATTGCAATTGGGAAACTGGTGACCATCAAAGAGGACAATCTTCCACCAATGCACTGGAGCATTGGTCGCATAATCGCGGTCCATCCCGGTCAAGATAATGTAGTGCGCGTAGCAACGGTAAAGACACCGTGCGGAGTTTACAAGCGCTGTGTAAATAAACTTGCGCCACTACCAATAGACACACCAACAGACAATGCGATTGTAGTATCAAAGTGATAGTATAAGTTCAACAAAATGTATCGTTAGTTAACTGTAGAATTTAATTAGAGTTGTAATCCGTAAGGTAGAGTAACAATTGACAAGAGATATATACACACATATATAGTTCATTCAATAATTGTAGAATTTAAATCAATCTTTTTTGCGTTTGTATTAGGTCAATTTGTTATTTAAGTAGACATATTACTTGCGTTTTTTTTTGAATAGTCAGATTTATATCAAATTTACAGACTTCTATGTTAATCAAATTTATTGAACACACTCGTTCAAGGCGGGCGGCGTGTTACTGCGTAACAAAATAAAAAATAGAAAATTCACAGTCCGCTTGGTGACCTGTGACCTGTAAGCAGTTAGAAACATTTTACCATTTGGGAATCATGTCCCAAAGCTGTAAAAGCAAAAATTAAGAAATAGTCAAACTGAACGACATTATTACGCCGCAATAAAATGGCCATAAAAAGGGACATCGGTTTGTAGATTTGGGAAAAACCCAAATTTTCTAAAATTATTACAGTCTAAAGCAATTGACGCTACAGAGACCTTACCTGGGTCTAACGGTAGTCCCCACGGAGTTGGTTCCATCTCCCAAAAATTTATAAATTCCAAACAACCAATAAGAAATGTCGTTAGAAAAATCCCCACTTCAAATAAAGTCTACATCGACAGAAATATTCGCGAAAGAAGACAGATCAAAATATATTTTAAAACAGACAACATCTACTAAACAATCTAAGTCGCCGTCCGAAATAAATTGTAAAACCTATATATTCAACATTATTTCTTTATCATTAAAATTATTCTAAGTGTTGCATTTAAATTAAACTTGTTTCACTATCCAGTTTCCAAAAAGTCATTCGCCGTTAATTCAGCGTGTGACGTGGGCATTCAAGAAAGGCTTTCTTTCACACATTCAAATTGATCATTTGCCCATGCGCTAACAATAATAGTAACAAGAATAATAATAACAGTTATAGCGATAATAATAATAGTAATAAGGATAATAATAACAGTTATAGCGATAATAATAATATTAATAAGGATAATAATAATAGTTATAAGGATAAAGACAAGAGAAATAGGGATAATAGTAATAGTAATAAGAATAATAATAACAGTTATAGCGATAATAATAATAGTAATAAGAATAATAATAACAGTTAAAGCGATAATAATAATAGTAATAAGAATAATAATAACAGTTATAGCGATAATAATAATAGTATTAAGGATAATAATAATAATAATAAGGATAATAATAATAGTTATAAGGATAAAGACAAGAGGAATAGGGATAATAGTAATAGTAATGAGAATAATAATAACAGTTCTAGCGATAATAATAATAGTTATAAGGAGAAAGACAAGAGGAATAGAGATAATAATAATAGTAACAAGAATGATAATAACAGTTATAGCGATAATAATAATAGAATTAAGGATAAAGGCAAGAGTAATACGGACAGTAATAATAGTATCAAGAATAATAATAACAATTATAGCGATAATAATAATAGTATTAAGGATAATAATAACAGTTATAGCGATAATAATAATAGTAATAAGGATAATAATAATAGTTATAGCGATAATAATAATAATAATAATAAGGATAATAATAATAGTTATAAGGATAAAGACAAGAGGAATACGGATAATAGTAATAGTAACAAGAATAATAATAACAGTTCTAGCGATAATAATAATAGTTATAAGGAGAAAGACAAGAGGAATAGGGATAATAGTAATAGTAATAAGAATAATAATAACAGTTATAGCGATAATAATAATAGTAATAAGAATAATAATAACAGTTAAAGCGATAATAATAATAGTAATAAGAATAATAATAACAGTTATAGCGATAATAATAATAGTAATAAGGATAATAATAATTGTTATAAGGATATAGACAAGAGTAATAGGGATAGTAACAATAGAATAAGCATAATAATAACAGTTATAGCGATAATAATAATAGTAATAAGGATAATAATAACAGTTAAAGCGATAATAATAATAGTAATAAGAATAATAATAACAGTTATAGCGATAATAATAATAGTTATAAGGAGAAAGGCAAGAGTAATACGGACAGTAATAATAGTAACAAGAATAATAATAACAGTTATAGCGATAATAATAATAGTAATAAGGATAATAATAATAGTTATAAGGATATAGACAAGAGTAATAGGCATAGTAACAATAGAATAAGCATAATAATAACAGTTATAGCGATAATAATAATAGTAATAAGGATAATAATAACAGTTATAGCGATAATAATAATAATAATAAGGATAATAATAATAGTTATAAGGATAAAGACAAGAGGAATAGGGATAATAATAATAGTAACTAGAATAATAATAACAGTTATAGCGATAATAATAATAGTAATAAGAATAATAATAACAGTTATAGCGATAATAATAATAGTATTAAGGATAATAATAACAGTTATAGCGATAATAATAATAATAATAAGGATAATAATAATAGTCATAAGGAGAAAGAAAAGAGGAATAGGGGTAATAATAATAGTAACAAGAATAATAATAACAGTTATAGCGATAATAATGAAAGTAATAAGGATAAAGGCAAGAGTAATACGGACAGTAATAATAGTATCAAGAATAATAATAACAGTTATAGCGATAATAATAATAGTAATAAGAATAATAATAACAGTTAAAGCGATAATAATAATAGTAATAAGAATAATAATAACAGTTATAGCGATAATAATAATAGTAACAAGAACAATAATAACAGTTATAGCGATAATAATAATAGTAATAAGGATAATAATAATAGTTATAAGGATATAGACAAGAGTAATAGGGATAGTAACAATAGAATAAGCATAATAATAACAGTTATAGCGATAATAATAATAGTAATAAGGATAATAATAACAGTTATAGCGATAATAATAGTAATAATAAGGATAATAATAATAGTTATAAGGATAAAGACAAGAGGAGTAGGGATAATAGTAATAGTAATAAGAATAATAATAACAGTTAAAGCGATAATAATAATAGTAATAAGAATAATAATAACAGTTGTAGCGATAATAATAATAGTATTACGGATAAAGGCAAGAGTAATACGGACAGTAATAATAGTAACAAGAATAATAATAACAGTTATAGCGATAATAATAATAGTAATAAGGATAATAATAACAGTTATAGCGATAATAATAATAGTAATAAGGATAATAATAACAGTTATAGCGATAATAATAATAATAATAAGGATAATAATAATAGCTATAAGGATAAAGACAAGAGAATAGGGATAATAGTAATAGTAATGAGAATAATAATAACAGTTCTAGCGATAATAATAATAGTTATAAGGAGAAAGACAAGACGAATAGGGATAATAATAATAGTAACAAGAATGATAATAACAGTTATGGCGATAATAATAATAGTATTAAGGATAAAGGCAAGAGTAATACGGACAGTAATAATAGTAACAAGAATAATAATAACAGTTATAGCGATAATAATAATAGTAATAAGAATAATAATAACAGTTAAAGCGATAATAATAATAGTAATAAGAATAATAATAACAGTTATAGCGATAATAATAATAGCATTAAGGATAATAATAACAGTTATAGCGATAATAATAATAGTTATAAGGAGAAAGACAAGAGGAATAGGGATAATAATAATAGTAACAAGAATAATAATAACAGTTATGGCGATAATAATAATAGTATTAAGGATAAAGGCAAGAGTAATACGGACAGTCATAATAGTAACAAGAATAATAATAACAGTTATAGCGATAATAATAATAATAATAAGGATAATAATAATAGTTATAAGGATAAAGACAAGAGAAATAGGGATAATAGTAATAGTAATAAGAATAATAATAACAGTTAAAGCGATAATAATAAAAGTAATAATAATAATAATAACAGTTATAGCGATAATAATAACAGTAATAAGGATAATAATAATAGTTATCAGGATAAAGACAAGATGAATTGGGATAATAGTAATAGTAATAAGAATAATAATAACAGTTATAGCGATAATAATAATAGTAATAAGGATAATAATAACAGTTATAGCGATAATAATAGTAATAATAAGGATAATAATAATCGTTATAAGGATAAAGACAAGAGGAATAGGGATAATAGTAATAGTAATGAGAATAATAATAACAGTTCTAGCGATAATAATAATAGTTATAAGGAGAAAGACAAGAGGAATAGGGATAATAATAATAATGTTAACAAGAATAATAATAACAGTTATAGCGATAATAATAATAGTATTAAGGATAAAGGCAGGAGTAATACGGACAGTAATAATAGAATAAGGACAGTAGTAACAGTTATAGCGATAATAATAATAGTATTAAGGATAAAGGCAAGAGTAATACGGACAGTAATAATAGTAACAATAATAATAATAAAGCAGTTATAGCGATAATAATAATAGTATTAAGGATAATAATAACAGTTATAGCGATAATAATAATAGTTATAAGGGGAAAGACAAGAGGAATAGGGATAATAATAATAGTAACAAGAATAATAATAACAGTTATAGCGATAATAATAATAGTATTAAGGATAAAGGCAAGAGTAATACGGACAGTAATAATAGTAACAAGAATAATAATAACAGTTATAGCGATAATAATAATAGTAATAAGAATAATAATAACAGTAAAAGCGATAATAATAATAGTAATAAGAATAATAATAACAGTTATAGCGATAATAATAATAGTTATAAGGAGAAAGACAAGAGGAATAGGGATAATAATAGTAGTAACAAGAATAATAATAACAGTTATAGCGATAATAATAATAATAATAAGGATAATAATAATAGATATAAGGATAAAGACAAGAGGAATAGGGATAATAGTAATAGTAATAAGAATAATAATAACAGTTAGAGCGATAAAAATAATAGTAATAAGAATAATAATAACAGTTAAAGCGATAATAATAATAGTAATAAGAATAATAATAACAGTTATAGCGATAATAATAATAGTATTACGGATAGAGGCAAGAGTAATACGGACAGTAATAATAGTAACAAGAATAATAATAACAGTTATAGCGATAATAATAATAGTAATAAGGATAATAATAATAATAGTTATAAGGATATAGACAAGAGTAATAGGGATAGTAACAATAGAATAAGCATAATAATAACAGTTATAGCGATAATAATAATAATAATAAGGATAAAGGCAAGAGTAATACGGACAGTAATAATAGTAACAAGAATAATAATAACAGTTAAAACGATAATAATAATAGTAATAATAATAATAATAACAGGTATAGCGATAATAATAATAGTATTAAGGATAAAGGCAAGAGTAATACGGACAGTAATAATAGTATCAAGAATAATAATAACAATTATAGCGATAATAATAATAATATTAAGGATAATAATAACAGTTATAGCGATAATAATAATAGTAATAAGGATAATAATAACAGTTATAGCGATAATAATAATAATAATAAGGATAATAATAATAGTTGTAAGGATAAAGACAAGAGGAATAGGGATAATAGTAATAGTAATGAGAATAATAATAACAGTTCTAGCGATAATAATAATAGTTATAAGGAGAAAGACAAGAGGAATAGGGATAATAATAATAGTAACAAGAATAATAATAACAGTTATAGCGATAATAATAATAGTATTAAGGATAATAATAACAGTTATATCGATAATAATAATAGTTATAAGGGGAAAGACAAGAGGAATAGGGATAATAATAATAGTAACAAGAATAATAATAACAGTTATAGTGATACTAATAATAGTATTACGGATAATAATAACAGTTATAGCGATAATAATAATAGTAATAAAAATAATAATAACAGTTATAGCGATAATAATATCAGTAGGAATGATAATAAGAGCAGTTATAGAGATAATAATAATAGTAATAAGGATAATAATAATAGTTATAAGGATAAAGACAAGAGGAATAGGGATAATAGTAATTGTAATAAGAATAATAGTAACAGTTATAGCGATAATAATAATAGTTATAATGATAAAGGCAAGAGTAATACGGATAGCAACAATAGAATGAATATAATAATAACAGTTATAGCGATAATAATAATAATAATAAGGATAATAATAATAGTTATAAGGAGAGAGACAAGAGGAATAGGGATAATAATAATAGAAACAAGAATAATAATAACAGTTATAGCTATAATAATAATAGTATTAAGGATAAAGGCAAGAGTAATACGGACAGTAATAATAGTAACAAGAATAATAATAACAGTTATAGCGATAATAATAATAGTAATAAGGATAATAATAACAGTTATAGCGATAATAATAATAATAATAAGGATAATAATAATAGTTATAAGGATAAAGACAAGAGGAATAGGGATAATAGTAATAGTAATAAGAATAATAATGACAGTTATAGCGATAATAATAATAGTAATAAGAATAATAATAACAGTTATAGCGATAATAATAATAGTATTAAGGATAATAATAACAGTTATAGCGATAATAATAATAATAATAAGGATAAAGGCAAGAGTAATACGGACAGTAATAATAGTATAAAGAATAATAATAACAATTATAGCGATAATAATAATAGTATTAAGGATTATAGTAACAGTTATAGCGATAATAATAATAGTATTAAGGATAATAATAATAGTAATAAGGATAATAATAATAGTTATGGCGATAATAATAATAATAATAATAAGGATAATAATATTAGGTATAAGGATAAAGACAAGAGGAATACGAATAATAGTAATAGTAATAAGAATAATAATAACAGTTATAGCGATAATAATAATAGTATTAAGGATAATAATAACAGTTATAGCGATAATAATAATAGTTATAAGGAGAAAGACCAGAGGAATAGGGATAATAATAATAGTAACAAGAATAATAATAACAGTTATAGCGATAATAATAATAGTTATAAGGTTATAGACAAGAGTAATAGGGATAGTAACAATAGAATAAGCATAATAATAACAGTTATAGCGATAATAATAATAGTAATAAGGATAATAATAACAGTTATAGCGATAATAATAATAATAATAAGGATAATAATAATAGTTATAAGGATAAAGACAAGAGGAATAGGGATAATAGTAATAGTAATAAGAATAATAATGACAGTTTATAGCGATAATAATAATAGTAATAAGAATAATAATAACAGTTATAGCGATAATAATAATAGTATTAAGGATAATAATAACAGTTATAGCGATAATAATAATAATAATAAGGATAAAGGCAAGAGTAATACGGACAGTAATAATAGTATAAAGAATAATAATAACAATTATAGCGATAATAATAGTAGTATTAAGGATTATAGTAACAGTTATAGCGATAATAATAATAGTATTAAGGATAATAATAATAGTAATAAGGATAATAATAATAGTTATGGCGATAATAATAATAATAATAATAAGGATAATAATATTAGGTATAAGGATAAAGACAAGAGGAATACGAATAATAGTAATAGTAATAAGAATAATAATAACAGTTATAGCGATAATAATAATAGTATTAAGGATAATAATAATAGTAATAAGGATAATAATAATAGTTATCAGGATAAAGACAAGATGAATAGGGATAATAGTAATAGTAATAAGAATAATAATAACAGTTATAGCGATAATAATAATAGTATTAAGGATAATAATAACAGTTATAGCGATAATAATAATAGTAATAAGGATAAAGACAAGGGTAGTAGGGATAATAATAATAGTAATAAGAATAATAATAACAGTTATAGCGATAATAATAATAGTAATAAGGATAATAATAATAGTTATAAGGATATAGACAAGAGTAATAGGGATAGTAACAATAGAATAAGCATAATAATAACCGTTATAGCGATAATAATAATAGTAATAAGGATAATAATATCAGTTATAGCGATAATAATAATAGTAATAAGAATAATAATAACAGTTATAGCGATAATAATAATAATAATAAGGATAATAATAATAGTTATAAGGATAAAGACAAGAGGAATAGGGATAATAGTAATAGTAATGAGAATAATAATAACAGTTCTAGCGATAATAATAATAGTTATAAGGAGAAAGACAAGAGGAATAGGGATAATAATAATAATGTTAACAAGAATAATAATAACAGTTATAGCGATAATAATAATAGTATTAAGGATAAAGGCAGGAGTAATACGGACAGTAATAATAGAATAAGGACAGTAGTAACAGTTATAGCGATAATAATAATAGTATTAAGGATAAAGGCAAGAGTAATACGGACAGTAATAATAGTAACAATAATAATAATAAAGCAGTTATAGCGATAATAATAATAGTATTAAGGATAATAATAACAGTTATAGCGATAATAATAATAGTTATAAGGGGAAAGACAAGAGGAATAGGGATAATAATAATAGTAACAAGAATAATAATAACAGTTATAGCGATAATAATAATAGTATTAAGGATAAAGGCAAGAGTAATACGGACAGTAATAATAGTAACAAGAATAATAATAACAGTTATAGCGATAATAATAATAGTAATAAGAATAATAATAACAGTTAAAGCGATAATAATAAAAGTAATAATAATAATAATAACAGTTATAGCGATAATAATAACAGTAATAAGGATAATAATAATAGTTATCAGGATAAAGACAAGATGAATTGGGATAATAGTAATAGTAATAAGAATAATAATAACAGTTATAGCGATAATAATAATAGTAATAAGGATAATAATAACAGTTATAGCGATAATAATAGTAATAATAAGGATAATAATAATCGTTATAAGGATAAAGACAAGAGGAATAGGGATAATAGTAATAGTAATGAGAATAATAATAACAGTTCTAGCGATAATAATAATAGTTATAAGGAGAAAGACAAGAGGAATAGGGATAATAATAATGTTAACAAGAATAATAATAACAGTTATAGCGATAATAATAATAGTATTAAGGATAAAGGCAGGAGTAATACGGACAGTAATAATAGAATAAGGACAGTAGTAACAGTTATAGCGATAATAATAATAGTATTAAGGATAAAGGCAAGAGTAATACGGACAGTAATAATAGTAACAATAATAATAATAAAGCAGTTATAGCGATAATAATAATAGTATTAAGGATAATAATAACAGTTATAGCGATAATAATAATAGTTATAAGGGGAAAGACAAGAGGAATAGGGATAATAATAATAGTAACAAGAATAATAATAACAGTTATAGCGATAATAATAATAGTATTAAGGATAAAGGCAAGAGTAATACGGACAGTAATAATAGTAACAAGAATAATAATAACAGTTATAGCGATAATAATAATAGTAATAAGAATAATAATAACAGTAAAAGCGATAATAATAATAGTAATAAGAATAATAATAACAGTTATAGCGATAATAATAATAGTTATAAGGAGAAAGACAAGAGGAATAGGGATAATAATAGTAGTAACAAGAATAATAATAACAGTTATAGCGATAATAATAATAATAATAAGGATAATAATAATAGATATAAGGATAAAGACAAGAGGAATAGGGATAATAGTAATAGTAATAAGAATAATAATAACAGTTAGAGCGATAAAAATAATAGTAATAAGAATAATAATAACAGTTATAGCGATAATAATAATAGTAATAAGAATAATAATAACAGTTATAGCGATAATAATAATAGTATTACGGATAAAGGCAAGAGTAATACGGACAGTAATAATAGTAACAAGAATAATAATAACAGTTATAGCGATAATAATAATAGTAATAAGGATAATAATAATAATAGTTATAAGGATATAGACAAGAGTAATAGGGATAGTAACAATAGAATAAGCATAATAACAACAGTTATAGCGATAATAATAATAATAATAAGGATAAAGGCAAGAGTAATACGGACAGTAATAATAGTAACAAGAATAATAATAACAGTTAAAACGATAATAATAATAGTAATAATAATAATAATAACAGTTATAGCGATAATAATAATAGTATTAAGGATAAAGGCAAGAGTAATACGGACAGTAATAATAGTATCAAGAATAATAATAACAATTATAGCGATAATAATAATAATATTAAGGATAATAATAACAGTTATAGCGATAATAATAATAGTAATAAGGATAATAATAACAGTTATAGCGATAATAATAATAATAATAAGGATAATAATAATAGTTGTAAGGATAAAGACAAGAGGAATAGGGATAATAGTAATAGTAATGAGAATAATAATAACAGTTCTAGCGATAATAATAATAGTTATAAGGAGAAAGACAAGAGGAATAGGGATAATAATAATAGTAACAAGAATAATAATAACAGTTATAGCGATAATAATAATAGTATTAAGGATAAAGGCAGGAGTAATACGGACAGTAATAATAGAATAAGGACAGTAGTAACAGTTATAGCGATAATAATAATAGTATTAAGGATAAAGGCAAGAGTAATACGGACAGTGATAATAGTGACAATAATAATAATAACGCAGTTATAGCGATAATAATAATAGTATTAAGGATAATAATAACAGTTATATCGATAATAATAATAGTTATAAGGGGAAAGACAAGAGGAATAGGGATAATAATAATAGTAACAAGAATAATAATAACAGTTATAGTGATACTAATAATAGTATTACGGATAATAATAACAGTTATAGCGATAATAATAATAGTAATAAAAATAATAATAACAGTTATAGCGATAATAATATCAGTAGGAATGATAATAAGAGCAGTTATAGAGATAATAATAATAGTAATAAGGATAATAATAATAGTTATAAGGATAAAGACAAGAGGAATAGGGATAATAGTAATTGTAATAAGAATAATAGTAACAGTTATAGCGATAATAATAATAGTTATAATGATAAAGGCAAGAGTAATACGGATAGCAACAATAGAATGAATATAATAATAACAGTTATAGCGATAATAATAATAATAATAAGGATAATAATAATAGTTATAAGGAGAGAGACAAGAGGAATAGGGATAATAATAATAGAAACAAGAATAATAATAACAGTTATAGCTATAATAATAATAGTATTAAGGATAAAGGCAAGAGTAATACGGACAGTAATAATAGTAACAAGAATAATAATAACAGTTATAGCGATAATAATAATAGTAATAAGGATAATAATAACAGTTATAGCGATAATAATAATAATAATAAGGATAATAATAATAGTTATAAGGATAAAGACAAGAGGAATAGGGATAATAGTAATAGTAATAAGAATAATAATGACAGTTATAGCGATAATAATAATAGTAATAAGAATAATAATAACAGTTATAGCGATAATAATAATAGTATTAAGGATAATAATAACAGTTATAGCGATAATAATAATAATAATAAGGATAAAGGCAAGAGTAATACGGACAGTAATAATAGTATAAAGAATAATAATAACAATTATAGCGATAATAATAATAGTATTAAGGATTATAGTAACAGTTATAGCGATAATAATAATAGTATTAAGGATAATAATAATAGTAATAAGGATAATAATAATAGTTATGGCGATAATAATAATAATAATAATAAGGATAATAATATTAGGTATAAGGATAAAGACAAGAGGAATACGAATAATAGTAATAGTAATAAGAATAATAATAACAGTTATAGCGATAATAATAATAGTATTAAGGATAATAATAACAGTTATAGCGATAATAATAATAGTTATAAGGAGAAAGACCAGAGGAATAGGGATAATAATAATAGTAACAAGAATAATAATAACAGTTATAGCGATAATAATAATAGTTATAAGGTTATAGACAAGAGTAATAGGGATAGTAACAATAGAATAAGCATAATAATAACAGTTATAGCGATAATAATAATAGTAATAAGGATAATAATAACAGTTATAGCGATAATAATAATAATAATAAGGATAATAATAATAGTTATAAGGATAAAGACAAGAGGAATAGGGATAATAGTAATAGTAATAAGAATAATAATGACAGTTATAGCGATAATAATAATAGTAATAAGAATAATAATAACAGTTATAGCGATAATAATAATAGTATTAAGGATAATAATAACAGTTATAGCGATAATAATAATAATAATAAGGATAAAGGCAAGAGTAATACGGACAGTAATAATAGTATAAAGAATAATAATAACAATTATAGCGATAATAATAATAGTATTAAGGATTATAGTAACAGTTATAGCGATAATAATAATAGTATTAAGGATAATAATAATAGTAATAAGGATAATAATAATAGTTATGGCGATAATAATAATAATAATAATAAGGATAATAATATTAGGTATAAGGATAAAGACAAGAGGAATACGAATAATAGTAATAGTAATAAGAATAATAATAACAGTTATAGCGATAATAATAATAGTATTAAGGATAATAATAATAGTAATAAGGATAATAATAATAGTTATCAGGATAAAGACAAGATGAATAGGGATAATAGTAATAGTAATAAGAATAATAATAACAGTTATAGCGATAATAATAATAGTATTAAGGATAATAATAACAGTTATAGCGATAATAATAATAGTAATAAGGATAAAGACAAGGGTAGTAGGGATAATAATAATAGTAATAAGAATAATAATAACAGTTATAGCGATAATAATAATAGTAATAAGGATAATAATAATAGTTATAAGGATATAGACAAGAGTAATAGGGATAGTAACAATAGAATAAGCATAATAATAACCGTTATAGCGATAATAATAATAGTAATAAGGATAATAATATCAGTTATAGCGATAATAATAATAGTAATAAGAATAATAATAACAGTTATAGCGATAATAATAATAATAATAAGGATAATAATAATAGTTATAAGGATAAAGACAAGAGGAATAGGGATAATAGTAATAGTAATGAGAATAATAACAGTTCTAGCGATAATAATAATAGTTATAAGGAGAAAAACAAGACGAATAGGGATAATAATAATAGTAACAAGAATGATAATAACAGTTATGGCGATAATAATAATAGTATTAAGGATAATAATAACAGTTATAGCGATAATAATAATAGTTATAAGCGGAAAGACAAGAGGAATAGGGATAATAATAATAGTAACAAGAATAATAATAACAGTTATAGCGATAATAATAATAGTATTAAGGATAATAATAACAGTTATAGCGATAATAATAATAGTAATAAGGATAAAGACAAGGGTAGTAGGGATAATAATAATAGTAATAAGAATAATAATAACAGTTATAGCGATAATAATAATAGTATTAAGGATAATAATAATAGTAATAAGGATAATAATAACAGTTATCAGGATAAAGACAAGATGAATAGGGATAATAGTAATAGTAATAAGAATAATAATAACAGTTATAGCGATAATAATAATAGTAATAAGGATAATAATAACAGTTATAGCGGTAATAATAATAATAATAAGGATAATAATAATAGTTATAAGGATAAAGACAAGAGGAATAGGGATAATAGTAATAGTAATGAGAATAATAACAGTTCTAGCGATAATAATAATAGTTATAAGGAGAAAAACAAGACGAATAGGGATAATAATAATAGTAACAAGAATGATAATAACAGTTATGGCGATAATAATAATAGTTATAAGGAGAAAAACAAGACGAATAGGGATAATAATAATAGTAACAAGAATGATAATAACAGTTATAGCGATAATAATAATAGTATTAAGGATAAAGGCAAGAGTAATACGGACAGTAATAATAGTATCAAGAATAATAATAATAATAATAAGGATAATAATAATAGTTATAAGGATAAAGACAAGAGGAATACGGATAATAGTAATAGTAACAAGAATAATAATAACAGTTATAGCGATAATAATAATAGTATTAAGGATAAAGGCAGGAGTAATACGGACAGTAATAATAGAATAAGGACAGTAGTAACAGTTATAGCGATAATAATAATAGTATTAAGGATAAAGGCAAGAGTAATACGG
The DNA here is from genome assembly GCA_945859555.1 of Megachile ligniseca. Taxonomy (NCBI): domain Eukaryota; kingdom Metazoa; phylum Arthropoda; class Insecta; order Hymenoptera; family Megachilidae; genus Megachile; species Megachile ligniseca. The sequence continues at coordinate 67,255 of CAMAOC010000240.1, forward strand.
ACAGTGATAATAGTAACAATAATAATAATAAAGCAGTTATAGCGATAATAATAATAGTATTAAGGATAATAATAACAGTTATAGCGATAATAATAATAGTTATAAGGGGAAAGACAAGAGGAATAGGGATAATAATAATAGTAACAAGAATAATAATAACAGTTATAGTGATACTAATAATAGTATTACGGATAATAATAACAGTTATAGCGATAATAATAATAGTAATAAAAATAATAATAACAGTTATAGCGATAATAATATCAGTAGGAATGATAATAAGAGCAGATATAGAGATAATAATAATAGTAATAAGGATAATAATAATAGTTATAAGGATAAAGACAAGAGGAATAGGGATAATAGTAATAGTAATAAGAATAATAGTAACAGTTATAGCGATAATAATAATAGTATTAAGGATAATAATAATAGTAATAAGGATAATAATAATAGTTATCAGGATAAAGACAAGATGAATAGGGATAATAGTAATAGTAATAAGAATAATAATAACAGTTATAGCGATAATAATAATAGTATTAAGGATAAAGGCAAGAGTAATACGGACAGTAATAATAGTATCAAGAATAATAATAATAATAATAAGGATAATAATAATAGTTATAAGGATAAAGACAAGAGGAATACGGATAATAGTAATAGTAACAAGAATAATAATAACAGTTATAGCGATAATAATAATAGTATTAAGGATAAAGGCAAGAGTAATACGGACAGTAATAATAGTATCAAGAATAATAATAATAATAATAAGGATAATAATAATAGTTATAAGGAGAAAGACAAGAGGAATAGGGATAATAATAATAGAAACAAGAATAATAATAACAGGTATAGCTATAATAATAATAGTATTAAGGATAAAGGCAAGAGCAATACGGACAGTAATAATAGTAACAAGAATAATAATAACAGTTATAGCGATAATAATAATAGTAATAAGGATAATAATAACAGTTATAGCGATAATAATAATAATAATAAGGATAATAATAATAGTTATAAGGATAAGGACAAGAGGAATAGGGATAATAGTAATAGTAATAAGAATAATAATAACAGTTATAGCGATAATAATAATAGTTATACGTATAAAGACAAGAGGAATAGGGATAATAGTATAGTAATAAGAATAATAATAACAGTTATAGCGATAATAATAATAGTAATAAGAATAATAATAACAGTTAAAGCGATAATAATAATAGCAATAAGAATAATAATAACAGCTATAGCGATAATAATAATAGTTATAAGGAGAAAGACAAGAGGAATAGGGATAATAATAATAGTACAAGAATAATAATAACAGTTATAGCGATAATAATAATAGTATTAAGGATAAAGGCAAGAGTAATACGGACAGTGATAATAGTAACAAGAATAATAATAACAGTTATAGCGACAATAATAATAGTAATAAGAATAATAATAACAGTAAAAGCGATAATAATAATAGTAATAAGAATAATAATAACAGTTATAGCGATAATAATAATAGTATTAAGGATAATAATAACAGTTATAGCGATAATAATAATAGTTATAAGGAGAAAGACCAGAGGAATAGGGATAATAATAATAGTAACAAGAATAATAATAACAGTTATAGCGATAATAATAATAGTTATAAGGTTATAGACAAGAGTAATAGGGATAGTAACAATAGAATAAGCATAATAATAACAGTTATAGCGATAATAATAATAGTAATATGGATAATAATAACAGTTATAGCGATAATAATAATAATAATAAGGATAATAATAATAGTTATAAGGATAAAGACAAGAGGAATAGGGATAATAGTAATAGTAATAAGACTAATAATGACAGTTATAGCGATAATAATAATAGTAATAAGAATAATAATAGCAGATAAAGCGATAATAATAATAGTAATAAGAATAATAATAACAGTTATAGCGATAATAATAATAGTATTAAGGATAATAATAACAGTTATAGCGATAATAATAATAATAATAAGGATAAAGGCAAGAGTAATACGGACAGTAATAATAGTATCAAGAATAATAATAACAATTATAGCGATAATAATAATAGTATTAAGGATTATAGTAACAGTTATAGCGATAATAATAATAGTAATAAGGATAATAATAATAGTTATGGCGATAATAATAATAATAATAATAAGGATAATAATAATAGGTATAAGGATAAAGACAAGAGGAATACGAATAATAGTAATAGTAATAAGAATAATAATAACAGTTATAGCGATAATAATAATAGTATTAAGGATAATAATAATAGTAATAAGGATAATAATAATAGTTATCAGGATAAAGACAAGATGAATAGGGATAATAGTAATAGTAATAAGAATAATAATAACAGTTATAGCGATAATAATAATAGTATTAAGGATAAAGGCAAGAGTAATACGGACAGTAATAATAGTATCAAGAATAATAATAATAATAATAAGGATAATAATAATAGTTATAAGGATAAAGACAAGAGGAATACGGATAATAGTAATAGTAACAAGAATAATAATAACAGTTATAGCGATAATAATAATAGTATTAAGGATAAAGGCAGGAGTAATACGGACAGTAATAATAGAATAAGGACAGTAGTAACAGTTATAGCGATAATAATAATAGTATTAAGGATAAAGGCAAGAGTAATACGGACAGTGATAATAGTAACAATAATAATAATAAAGCAGTTATAGCGATAATAATAATAGCATTAAGGATAATAATAACAGTTATAGCGATAATAATAATAGTTATAAGGAGAAAGACAAGAGGAATAGGGATAATAATAATAGTAACAAGAATAACAATAACAGTTATAGCGATAATAATAATAGTAATAAGGATAATAATAATAGTTATAGCGATAATAATAATAATAATAATAAGGATATTAATAATAGTTATAAGGATGAAGACGAGAGGAATGCGGATAATAGTAATAGTAATAAGAATAATAATAACAGTTATAGCGATAATAATAATAGTATTAAGGATAATAATAATAGTAATAAGGATAATAATAATAGTTATCAGGATAAAGACAAGATGAATAGGGATAATAGTAATAGTAATAAGAATAATAATAACAGTTATAGCGATAATAATAATAGTTATAAGGAGAAAGACAACAGGAACAGGGATAATAATAATAGTAACAAGAATAATAATAACAGTTATAGCGATAATAACAATAGTAATAAGGATAATAATAATAGTTATAGCGATAATAATAATAATAATAATAAGGATAATAATAATAGTTATAAGGATGAAGACGAGAGGAATACGGATAATAGTAATAGTAATAAGAATAATAATAACAGTTATAGCGATAATAATAATAGTATTAATGATAATAATAATAGTAATAAGGATAATAATAATAGTTATCAGGATAAAGACAAGATGAATAGGGATAATAGTAATAGTAATAAGAATAATAATAACAGTTATATCGATAATAATAATAGTAATAAGGATAATAATAACAGTTATAGCGATAATAATAATAATAATAAGCATAATAATAATAGTTATAAGGATAAAGACAAGAGGAATAGGGATAATAATAATAGTAACAAGAATGATAATAACAGTTATGGCGATAATAATAATAGTATTAAGGATAAAGGCAAGAGTAATACGGACAGTAATAATAGTAACAAGAATAATAATAACAGTTATAGCGATAATAATAATAGTAATGAGAATAATAATAACAGTTAAAGCGATAATAATAATAGTAATAAGAATAATAATAACAGTTATAGCGATAATAATAATAGTTATAAGGAGAAAGACAAGATGAATAGGGATAATAGTAATAGTAATAAGAATAATAATAACAGTTCTAGCGATAATAATAATAGTTATAAGGAGAAAGACAAGAGGAATAGGGATAATAATAATAGTAACAAGAATAACAATAACAGTTGTAGCGATAATAATAATAGTGATAAGGATAATAATAATAGTTATAGCGATAATAATAATAATAATAATAAGGATAATAATAATAGTTATAAGGATGAAGACGAGAGGAATGCGGATAATAGTAATAGTAATAAGAATAATAATAACAGTTATAGCGATAATAATAATAGTATTAAGGATAATAATAATAGTAATAAGGATAATAATAATAGTTATCAGGATAAAGACAAGATGAATAGGGATAATAGTAATAGTAATAAGAATAATAATACCAGTTAAAGCGATAATAATAATAGTAATAAGAATAATAATAACAGTTATAGCGAAAATAATAATAGTATTAGGGATAATAATAACAGTTATAGCGATAATAATAATAGTAATAAGGTTAATAATAACAGTTATAGCGATAATAATAATAATAATAAGGATAATAATAATAGTTATAAGGATAAAGACAAGAGGAATAGGGATAATAGTAATAGTAATAAGAATAATAATAACAGTTATAGCGATAATAATAATAGTAATAAGAATAATAATAACAGTTAAAGCGATAATAATAATAGTAATAAGAATAATAATAACAGTTATAGCGATAATAATAATAGTAATAAGGATAATAATAACAGTTATAGCGATAATAATAATAATAATAAGGATAATAATAATAGTTATAAGGATAAAGACAAGAGGAATAGGGATAATAGTAATAGTAATAAGAATAATAATAACAGTTATAGCTATAATAATAATAGTAATAAGAATAATAATAACAGTTAAAGCGATAATAATAATAGTAATAAGAATAATAATAACAGTTATAGCGATAATAATAATAGTTATAAGGAGAAAGACAAGAGGAATAGGGATAATAATAATAGTAACAAGAATAATAATAACAGTTATAGCGATAATAATAATAGTATTAAGGATAAAGGCAAGAGTAATAGGGATAGTAACAATAGAATAAGCATAATAATAACAGTTATAGCGATAATAATAATAGTAATAAGGATAATAATAACAGTTATAGCGATAATAATAATAATAATAAGGATAATAATAATAGTTATAAGGATAAAGACAAGAGGAATAGGGATAATAGTAATAGTAATAAGAATAATAATAACAGTTATAGCGATAATAATAATAGTTATAAGGATAAAGACAAGAGTAATACGGATAGTAGCAATAGAATAAGGATAATAATAACAGTTTGTGCGATAATAATAATAGTATTAAGGAGAAAGAAAAGAGGAATAGGGATAATAATAATAGTATTAAGGATAATAATAACAGATATAGCGATAATAATAATAGTAATAAGGATAATAATAATAGTTATAAGGATAAAGACAAGAGGAATAGGGATAATAGTAATAGTAATAAGAATAATAATAACAGTTAAAGCGATAATAATAATAGTAATAAGAATAATAATAACAGTTATAGCGCTAATAATAAAAGTATTAAGGATTAATAATCATAGTTATATGGATAAAGACAAGAGTAATACGGATAGTAACAATAGAATAAGCATAATAATAATAGTTATAGCGATAATAATAATAGTAATAACAATAATAATAACAGTTATAGCGATAATAATAATAGTAATAAGGATTAATAATCATAGTTACATGGATAAAGACAAGAGTAATACGCATAGTAACAATAGTAATAAGAATAATAATAACAGTTATAGCGATAATAATAATAGTATTAAGGATAATAATAATAGTAACAAGAATAATAATAACAGTTATAGCGATAATAATAATAGTATTAAGGATAATAATAACAGTTATAGCGACAATAATAATAGTAATAAGGATAATAATAATAGTTATATGGATAAAGACAAGAGTAATACGGATAGTAACAATAGTAATAAGAATAATAATAACAGTTATACTGATAATAATAATAGTATTAAGGATAATAATAACAGTTACAGCGATAATAATAATAGTTATAAGGGGAAAGACAAGAGGAATAGGGATAATAATAATAGTAACAAGAATAATAATAACAGTTGTAGCGATAATAATAATAGTATTAAGGATAATAATAATAGTAATAAGATTAATAATAACAGTTATAGGGATAATAATAATAGTATTAAGGATAATAATAACAGTTATAGCGATAATAATAATAGTTATAAGGATAAAGACAAGAGGAATAGGGATAATAGTAATAGTAATAAGAATAATAATAACAGTTATAGCTATAATAATAATAGTAATAAGAATAATAATAACAGTTAAAGCGATAATAATAATAGTAATAAGAATAATAATAACAGTTATAGCGATAATAATAATAGTTATAAGGAGAAAGACAAGAGGAATAGGGATAATAATAATAGTAACAAGAATAATAATAACAGTTATAGCGATAATAATAATAGTATTAAGGATAAAGGCAAGAGTAATAGGGATAGTAACAATAGAATAAGCATAATAATAACAGTTATAGCGATAATAATAATAGTAATAAGGATAATAATAACAGTTATAGCGATAATAATAATAATAATAAGGATAATAATAATAGTTATAAGGATAAAGACAAGAGGAATAGGGATAATAGTAATAGTAATAAGAATAATAATAACAGTTATAGCGATAATAATAATAGTTATAAGGAGAAAGACAAGAGTAATACGGACAGTAATAATAGCAACAAGAATAATAATAACAGTTATAGCGATAATAATAATAGTAATAAGGATAATAATAATAGTTATAAGGATATAGACAAGAGTAATAGGGATAGTAACAATAGAATAAGCATAATAATAACAGTTATAGCGATAATAATAATAGAATAAGCATAATAATAACAGTTATAGCGATAATAATAATAGTAACAAGAATAATAATAACAGTTATAGCGATAATAATAATAATAATAAGGATAATAATAACAGTTATAAGGAGAAAGACAAGAGGAATAGGGATAATAATAATAGTAACAAGAATAATAACAACAGTTATAGCGATAATAATAATAATAATAAGGATAATAATAATAGTTATAAGGAGAAAGATAAGAGTAATACGGATAGTAACAATAGAATAAGGATAATAATAACGGTTATAGCGATAATAATAATAGTAATAACAATAATAATAACAGTTGAAGCGACAATAATGATAGTAATAAGGATTAATAATAATAATTATATGGATAAAGACAAGAGTGATACGGATAGTAACAATAGTAATAAGAATAATAAGAACAGTTATAGCGATAATAATAATAATAGTAACAAGAATAATAATAACAGTTATAGCGATAATAATAATAGTATTAAGGATAAAGGCAAGAGCAATACGGACAGTAATAATAGTAACAAGAATAATAATAACAGTTATAGCGATAATAATAATAGTATTAAGGATAATAATAACAGTTATAGCGATAATAATAATAGTTATAAGGATAAAGACAAGAGTAATACGGATAGTAGCAATAGAATAAGGATAATAATAACAGTTTGTGCGATAATAATAATAGTATTAAGGAGAAAGAAAAGAGGAATAGGGATAATAATAATAGTATTAAGGATAATAATAACAGATATAGCGATAATAATAATAGTAATAAGGATAATAATAATAGTTATAAGGATAAAGACAAGAGGAATAGGGATAATAGTAATAGTAATAAGAATAATAATAACAGTTAAAGCGATAATAATAATAGTAACAAGAATAATAATAACAGTTATAGCGATAATAATAAAAGTATTAAGGATTAATAATCATAGTTATATGGATAAAGACAAGAGTAATACGGATAGTAACAATAGAATAAGCATAATAATAATAGTTATAGCGATAATAATAATAGTAATAACAATAATAATAACAGTTATAGCGATAATAATAATAGTAATAAGGATTAATAATCATAGTTACATGGATAAAGACAAGAGTAATACGCATAGTAACAATAGTAATAAGAATAATATTAACAGTTATAGCGATAATAATAATAGTATTAAGGATAATAATAATAGTAACAAGAATAATAATAACAGTTATAGCGATAATAATAATAGTATTAAGGATAATAATAACAGTTATAGCGATAATAATAATAGTAATAAGGATAATAATAATAGTTATATGGATAAAGACAAGAGTAATATGGATAGTAACAATAGTAATAAGAATAATAATAACAGTTATACTGATAATAATAATAGTATTAAGGATAATAATAACAGTTACAGCGATAATAATAATAGTTATAAGGGGAAAGACAAGAGGAATAGGGATAATAATAATAGTAACAAGAATAATAATAACAGTTGTAGCGATAATAATAATAGTATTAAGGATAATAATAATAGTAATAAGATTAATAATAACAGTTATAGGGATAATAATAATAGTATTAAGGATAATAATAACAGTTATAGCGATAATAATAATAGGATTAAGGATGATAATAACAGTTATAGCGATAATAATAATAGTAATAAGGATTAATAATCATAGTTATATGGATAAAGACAAGAGTAATACGGATAGTAACAATAGTAATAAGAATAATAATAACAGTTATAGCGATAATAATAACAGTAGGAATGATAATAAGAGCAGTTATAGAGATAATAATAATAGTTATAAGGATAAAGACAAGAGGAATAGGGATAATACTAATAGTAATAAGAATAATAGTAACAGTTATAGCGATAATAATAATAGTAATAACAATAAGAATAACAGTTATAGCAATAATAATAATAGTAATAAGGATTAATAATAATAGTTATATGGATAAAGACAAGAGTAATACGGATAGTAACAATAGTAATAAGAATAATAATAACAGTTATACTGATAATAATGATAGTATTAAGGATAATAATAACAGTTATAGCGATAATAATAATAGTTATAAGGGGAAAGACAAGAGGAATAGGGATAATAATAATAGTAACAAGAATAACAATAACAGTTGTAGCGATAATAATAATAGTATTAAGGATAATAATAATAGTAATAAGATTAATAATAACAGTTATAGGGATAATAATAATAGTATTAAGGATAATAATAACAGTTATAGCGATAATAATAATAGGATTAAGGATGATAATAACAGTTATAGCGATAATAATAATAGTAATAAGGATTAATAATCATAGTTATATGGATAAAGACAAGAGTAATACGGATAGTAACAATAGTAATAAGAATAATAATAACAGTTATAGCGATAATAATAACAGTAGGAATGATAATAAGAGCAGTTACAGAGATAATAATAATAGTTATAAGGATAAAGACAAGACGAATAGGGATAATACTAATAGTAATAAGAATAATAGTAACAGTTATAGCGATAATAATAATAGTAATAACAATAAGAATAACAGTTATAGCTATAATAATAATAGTAATAAGGATTCATAATAATAGTTATATGGATAAAGACAAGAGTAATACGGATAGTAACAATAGTAATAAGAATAATAATAACAGTTATAGCGATAATAATAATAGTTATAAGGGGAAAGACAAGAGGAATAGGGATAATAATAATAGTAACAAGAATAATAATAACAGTTGTAGCGATAATAATAATTGTATTAAGGATAATAATAACAGTTATAGCGATAATAATAATAGTAATGAGATTAATAATAACAGTTATAGCGATAATAATAATAGTATTAAGGATAATAATAACAGTTATAGCGATAATAATAATAATAGTTATAAGGATAAAGACAAGAGTAATAGGGATAGTAATAATAGAATAAGGACAATAATAACAGTTGTAGCGATAATAATTATAGTAGTAAGGATAATAATAATAGCTATAAGGATAAAGGCAAGAGGAACAGGGATAATAGTAATAGTAATAAGAATAATAATAACAGTTATAGCGATAATAATAATAGTAATAAGAATAATAATAACAGTTAAAGCGATAATAATAATAGTAATAAGAATAATAATAACAGTTATAGCGATAATAATAATAGTATTAAGGATAATAATAACAGTTATAGCGATAATAATAATAGTTATAAGGATAAAGACAAGAGGAATAGGGATAATAGTAATAGTAATAAGAATAATAATAACAGTTACAGCGATTATAATAATAGTAATAAGAATAATAATAACAGTTAAAGCGATAATAATAATAGTTATAAGGAGAAAGACAAGAGGAAAAGGGATAATAATAATAGTAACAAGAATTATAATAACAGTTATAGCGATAATAATAATAGTATTAAGGATAAAGGCAAGAGTAATACGGACAGTAATAATAGCAACAAGAATAATAATAACAGTTATAGCGATAATAATAATAGTAATAAGGATAATAATAATAGTTATAAGGATATAGACAAGAGTAATAGGGATAGTAACAATAGAATAAGCATAATAATAACAGTTATAGCGATAATAATAATAGAATAAGCATAATAATAACAGTTATAGCGATAATAATAATAGTAACAAGAATAATAATAACAGTTATAGCGATAATAATAATAATAATAAGGATAATAATAACAGTTATAAGGAGAAAGACAAGAGGAATAGGGATAATAATAATAGTAACAAGAATAATAACGACAGTTATAGCGATAATAATAATAATAATAAGGATAATAATAATAGTTATAAGGAGAAAGATAAGAGTAATACGGATAGTAACAATAGAATAAGGATAATAATAACGGTTATAGCGATAATAATAATAGTAATAACAATAATAATAACAGTTGAAGCGACAATAATGATAGTAATAAGGATTAATAATAATAATTATATGGATAAAGACAAGAGTGATACGGATAGTAACAATAGTAATAAGAATAATAAGAACAGTTATAGCGATAATAATAATAATAGTAACAAGAATAATAATAACAGTTATAGCGATAATAATAATAGTATTAAGGATAAAGGCAAGAGCAATACGGACAGTAATAATAGTAACAAGAATAATAATAACAGTTATAGCGATAATAATAATAGTATTAAGGATAATAATAACAGTTATAGCGATAATAATAATAGTTATAAGGATAAAGACAAGAGTAATACGGATAGTAGCAATAGAATAAGGATAATAATAACAGTTTGTGCGATAATAATAATAGTATTAAGGAGAAAGAAAAGAGGAATAGGGATAATAATAATAGTATTAAGGATAATAATAACAGATATAGCGATAATAATAATAGTAATAAGGATAATAATAATAGTTATAAGGATAAAGACAAGAGGAATAGGGATAATAGTAATAGTAATAAGAATAATAATAACAGTTAAAGCGATAATAATAATAGTAATAAGAATAATAATAACAGTTATAGCGATAATAATAAAAGTATTAAGGATTAATAATCATAGTTATATGGATAAAGACAAGAGTAATACGGATAGTAACAATAGAATAAGCATAATAATAATAGTTATAGCGATAATAATAATAGTAATAACAATAATAATAACAGTTATAGCGATAATAATAATAGTAATAAGGATTAATAATCATAGTTACATGGATAAAGACAAGAGTAATACGCATAGTAACAATAGTAATAAGAATAATATTAACAGTTATAGCGATAATAATAATAGTATTAAGGATAATAATAATAGTAACAAGAATAATAATAACAGTTATAGCGATAATAATAATAGTATTAAGGATAATAATAACAGTTATAGCGATAATAATAATAGTAATAAGGATAATAATAATAGTTATATGGATAAAGACAAGAGTAATAAGAATAATAATAACAGTTATACTGATAATAATAATAGTATTAAGGATAATAATAACAGTTACAGCGATAATAATAATAGTTATAAGGGGAAAGACAAGAGGAATAGGGATAATAATAATAGTAACAAGAATAATAATAACAGTTGTAGCGATAATAATAATAGTATTAAGGATAATAATAATAGTAATAAGATTAATAATAACAGTTATAGGGATAATAATAATAGTATTAAGGATAATAATAACAGTTATAGCGATAATAATAATAGGATTAAGGATGATAATAACAGTTATAGCGATAATAATAATAGTAATAAGGATTAATAATCATAGTTATATGGATAAAGACAAGAGTAATACGGATAGTAACAACAGTAATAAGAATAATAATAACAGTTATAGCGATAATAATAACAGTAGGAATGATAATAAGAGCAGTTATAGAGATAATAATAATAGTTATAAGGATAAAGACAAGAGGAATAGGGATAATACTAATAGTAATAAGAATAATAGTAACAGTTATAGCGATAATAATAATAGTAATAACAATAAGAATAACAGTTATAGCAATAATAATAATAGTAATAAGGATTAATAATAATAGTTATATGGATAAAGACAAGAGTAATACGGATAGTAACAATAGTAATAAGAATAATAATAACAGTTATACTGATAATAATGATAGTATTAAGGATAATAATAACAGTTATAGCGATAATAATAATAGTTATAAGGGGAAAGACAAGAGGAATAGGGATAATAATAATAGTAACAAGAATAACAATAACAGTTGTAGCGATAATAATAATAGTATTAAGGATAATAATAATAGTAATAAGATTAATAATAACAGTTATAGGGATAATAATAATAGTATTAAGGATAATAATAACAGTTATAGCGATAATAATAATAGGATTAAGGATGATAATAACAGTTATAGCGATAATAATAATAGTAATAAGGATTAATAATCATAGTTATATGGATAAAGACAAGAGTAATACGGATAGTAACAATAGTAATAAGAATAATAATAACAGTTATAGCGATAATAATAACAGTAGGAATGATAATAAGAGCAGTTACAGAGATAATAATAATAGTTATAAGGATAAAGACAAGACGAATAGGGATAATACTAATAGTAATAAGAATAATAGTAACAGTTATAGCGATAATAATAATAGTAATAACAATAAGAATAACAGTTATAGCTATAATAATAATAGTAATAAGGATTCATAATAATAGTTATATGGATAAAGACAAGAGTAATACGGATAGTAACAATAGTAATAAGAATAATAATAACAGTTATAGCGATAATAATAATAGTTATAAGGGGAAAGACAAGAGGAATAGGGATAATAATAATAGTAACAAGAATAATAATAACAGTTGTAGCGATAATAATAATTGTATTAAGGATAATAATAACAGTTATAGCGATAATAATAATAGTAATGAGATTAATAATAACAGTTATAGCGATAATAATAATAGTATTAAGGATAATAATAACAGTTATAGCGATAATAATAATAGGATTAAGGATGATAATAACAGTTATAGCGATAATAATAATAATAGTTATAAGGATAAAGACAAGAGTAATAGGGATAGTAATAATAGAATAAGGACAATAATAACAGTTGTAGCGATAATAATTATAGTAGTAAGGATAATAATAATAGCTATAAGGATAAAGGCAAGAGGAACAGGGATAATAGTAATAGTAATAAGAATAATAATAACAGTTATAGCGATAATAATAATAGTAATAAGAATAATAATAACAGTTAAAGCGATAATAATAATAGTAATAAGAATAATAATAACAGTTATAGCGATAATAATAATAGTATTAAGGATAATAATAACAGTTATAGCGATAATAATAATAGTTATAAGGATAAAGACAAGAGGAATAGGGATAATAGTAATAGTAATAAGAATAATAATAACAGTTACAGCGATTATAATAATAGTAATAAGAATAATAATAACAGTTAAAGCGATAATAATAATAGTTATAAGGAGAAAGACAAGAGGAAAAGGGATAATAATAATAGTAACAAGAATTATAATAACAGTTATAGCGATAATAATAATAGTATTAAGGATAAAGGCAAGAGTAATACGGACAGTTATAATAGTAACATGAATAATAATAACAGTTATAGCGATAATAATAATAGTAATTAGGATAATAATAATAGTTATAAGGATATAGACAAGAGTAGTAGTGATAGTAACAATAGAATAAGCATAATAATAACAGTCATAGCGATAATAATAATAGTATTAAGGATAAAGGCAAGAGTAATACGGACAGTAATAATAGTAACATGAATAATAATAACAGTTATAGCGATAATAATAATAGTAATAAGGATAATAATAATAGTTATGAGGATATAGACAAGAGTAGCAGTGATAGTAACAATAGAATAAGCATAATAATAACAGTTATGGCGATAATAATAATAGGATTAAGGATGATAATAACAGTTATAGCGATAATAATAATAATAGTTATAAGGATAAAGACAAGAGTAATAGGGATAGTAATAATAGAATAAGGATAATAATAACAGTTATAGCGATAATAATAATAATAATAAGGATAATAATGATAGTTATAAGGAGAAAGACAAGAGGAATAGGGATAATAATAATAGTATTAAGGATAATAATAACAGTTATAGGGATAATAATAATAGTATTAAGGATAATAATAACAGTTATAGCGATAATAATAATAGGATTAAGGATGGTAATAACAGTTATAGCGATAATAATAATAGTAATAACAATAAGAATAACAGTTATAGCTATAATAATAATAGTAATAAGGATTAATAATAATAGTTATATGGATAAAGACAAGAGTAATACGGATAGTAACAATAGTAATAAGAATAATAATAACAGTTATACTGATAATAATAATAGTATTAAGGATAATAATAACAGTTATAGCGATAATAATAATAGTTATAAGGGGAAAGACAAGAGTAATAGGGATAATAATAATAGTAACAAGAATAATAATAACAGTTGTAGCGATAATAATAATTGTATTAAGGATAATAATAACAGTTATAGCGATAATAATAATAGTAATAAGATTAATAATAACAGTTATAGCGATAATAATAATAGTATTAAGGATAATAATAACAGTTATAGTGATAATAATAATAGGATTAAGGATGATAATAACAGTTATAGCGATAATAATAATAATAGTTATAAGGATAAAGACAAGAGTAATAGGGATAGTAATAATAGAATAAGGATAATAATAACAGTTATAGCGATAATAAAAATAATAATAAGGATAATAATAATAGTAATAAGGATAATAATAATAGTTATAAGGATAAAGACAAGAGGAATAGGGATAATAATAATAGTAACAAGAATAATAATAACAGTTATAGCGATTATAATAATAGGATTAAGGATGATAATAACAGTTGTAGCGATAATAATTGTAGTAGTAAGGATAATAATAATAGTTATAAGGATAAAGGCAAGAGGAATAGGGATAATAGTAATAGTAATAAGAATAATAATAACAGTTATAGCGATAATAATAATAGTTATAAGAATAAAGACAAGAGGAATAGGGATAATAGTAATAGTAATAAGAATAATAGTAACAGTTATAGCGATAATAATAATAGTAATAACAATAAGAATAACAGTTATAGCTATAATAATAATAGTAATAAGGATTAATAATAATAGTAATAAGGATTAATAATAATAGTTATATGGATAAAGACAAGAGTAATACGGATAGTAACAATAGTAATAAGAATAATAATTACAGTTATACGGATAATAATAATAGTATTAAGGATAATAATAACAGTTATAGCGATAATAATAATAGTTATAAGGGGAAAGACGAGAGGAATAGGGATAATAATAATAGTAACAAGAATAATAATAACAGTTGTAGCGATAATAATAATAGTATTAAGGATAATAATAACAGTTATAGCGATAATAATAATAGTATTACGGATAATAATAACAGTTATAGCGATAATAATAATAGTAATAAGATTAATAATAACAGTTATAGCGATAATAATAATAGTATTAAGGATAATAATAACAGTTATAGCGATAATAATAATAGGATTAAGGATGATAATAACAGTTATAGCGATAATAATAATAATAGTTATAAGGATAAAGACAAGAGTAATAGGGATAGTAATAATAGAATACGGATAATAATAACAGTTATAGCGATAATAAAAATAATAATAAGGATAATAATGATAGTTATATGGAGAAAGACAAGATGAATAGGGATAATAATAATAGTATTAAGGATTATAATAACAGTTATAGCGATAATAATAATAGTAATAAGGATAATAATAATAGTTATAAGGATAAAGACAAGAGGAGTAGGGATAATAATAATAGTAACAAGAATAATAATAACAGTTATAGCGATTATAATAATAGGATTAAGGATGATAATAACAGTTATAGCGATTATAATAATAGTATTAAGGATAATAATAACAGTTGTAGCGATAATAATTATAGTAGTAAGGATAATAATAATAGCTATAAGGATAAAGGCAAGAGGAATAGGGATAATAGTAATAGTAATAAGAATAATAATAACAGTTATAGCGATAATAATAATAGTAATAAGAATAATAATAACAGTTAAAGCGATAATAATAATAGTAATAAGAATAATAATAACAGTTATAGCGATAATAATAATAGTATTAAGGATAATAATAACAGTTATAGCGATAATAATAATAGTTATAAGGATAAAGACAAGAGGAATAGGGATAATAGTAATAGTAATAAGAATAATAATAACAGTTACAGCGATTATAATAATAGTAATAAGAATAATAATAACAGTTAAAGCGATAATAATAATAGTTATAAGGAGAAAGACAAGAGGAAAAGGGATAATAATAATAGTAACAAGAATTATAATAACAGTTACAGCGATAATAATAATAGTATTAAGGATAAAGGCAAGAGTAATACGGACAGTTATAATAGTAACATGAATAATAATAACAGTTATAGCGATAATAATAATAGTAATAAGGATAATAATAATAGTTATAAGGATATAGACAAGAGTAGTAGTGATAGTAACAATAGAATAAGCATAATAATAACAGTTATGGCGATAATAATAATAGTAATAAGGAGAAAGACAAGAGGAATAGGGATAATAATAATAGTACCAAGAATAATAGTAACAGTTATAGCGATAATAATAACAATAATAAGGATAATAATAATAGTTATAAGGAGAAAGACAAGAGGAAAAGGGATAATAATAATAGTAACAAGAATTATAATAACAGTCATAGCGATAATAATAATAGTATTAAGGATAAAGGCAAGAGTAATACGGACAGTAATAATAGTAACATGAATAATAATAACAGTTATAGCGATAATAATAATAGTAATAAGGATAATAATAATAGTTATAAGGATATAGACAAGAGTAGCAGTGATAGTAACAATAGAATAAGCATAATAATAACAGTTATGGCGATAATAATAATAGTAATAAGGATAAAGACAAGAGGAATAGGGATAATAATAATAGTACCAAGAATAATAGTAACAGTTATAGCGATAATAATAACAATAATAAGGATAATAATAATAGTTATAAGGAGAAAGACAAGAGGAAAAGGGATAATAATAATAGTAACAGGAATTATAATAACAGTCATAGCGATAATAATAATAGTATTAAGGATAAAGGCAAGAGTAATACGGACAGTAATAATAGTAACATGAATAATAATAACAGTTATAGCGATAATAATAATAGTAATAAGGATAATAATAATAGTTATAAGGATATAGACAAGAGTAGCAGTGATAGTAACAATAGAATAAGCATAATAATAACAGTTATGGCGATAATAATAATAGTAATAAGGATAAAGACAAGAGGAATAGGGATAATAGTAATAGTAATAAGAATAATAATAACAGTTATTGCGATAATAATAATAGTTATAAGGGGAAAGACAAGAGGAATAGGGATAATAATAATAGTAATAAGAATAATAGTAACAGTTATAGCGATAATAATAACAGTAGGAATGATAATAAGAGCAGTTATAGAGATAATAATAATAGTAATAAGGATAAAAATAATAGTTATAAGGATAAAGACAAGAGGAATATGGATAATAATAATAGTAACAAGAATAATAATAACAGTTATAGCGATAATAATAATAGGATTAAGGATGATAATAACAGTTATAGCGATTATAATAATAGTATTAAGGATAATAATAACAGTTGTAGCGATAATAATTATAGTACTAAGGATAATAATAATAGTTAAAACGATAATAATAATAGTAATAAGAATAATAATAACAGTTATTGCGATAATAATAATAGTATTAAGGATAATAATAACAGTTATAGCGATAATAATAATAGTTATAAGGAGAAAGACAAGAGGAATAGGGATAATAATAATAGTATAAGAATAATAAGAACAGTTATAGCGATAATAATAATAGTATTAAGGATAAAGGCAAGAGTAATACGGACAGTAATAATAGTAACAAGAATAATAATAACAGTTATAGCGATTATAATAATAGTAATAAGGATAATAATAATAGTTATAAGGATATAGACAAGAGTAATTGGGATAGTAACAATAGAATAAGCATAATAATAACAGTTATAGCGATAATAATAATAGGATTAAGGATGATAATAACAGTTATAGCGATAATAATAATAGGATTAAGGATGATAATAACAGTTATAGCGATAATAATAATAATAATAAGGATAATAATGATAGTTATAAGGAGAAAGACAAGAGGAATAGGGATAATAATAATAGTATTAAGGATAATAATAACAGTTATAGCGATAATTATAATAGTAATAAGGATAATAATAATAGTTATAAGGATAAAGACAAGAGGAATATTGATAATAGTAATAGTAATAAGAATAATAATAACAGTTATAGCGATAATAATAATAGTAATAAGAAT
>CAMAOC010000241.1:0-32500 GCA_945859555.1 Megachile ligniseca
CAGAGTCAGAGTCAGAGTCAGAGTCAGAGTCAGAGTCAGAGTCAGAGACAGAGACAGAGACAGAGACAGAGACAGAGACAGAGACAGAGACAGAGACAGAGGTAGAGACAGAGACAGAGACAGAGACAGAGACAGAGACAGAGACAGAGACAGAGACAGAGACAGAGACAGAGACAGAGACAGAGACAGAGACAGAGACAGAGACAGAGACAGAGACAGAGACAGAGACAGAGACAGAGACAGAGACAGAGACAGAGACAGAGACAGAGACAGAGACAGAGACAGAGACAGAGACAGAGACAGAGACAGAGACAGAGACAGAGACAGAGACAGAGTCAGAGTCAGAGTCAGAGTCAGAGACAGAGACAGAGACAGAGGCAGAGACAGAGACAGAGACAGAGACAGAGACAGAGACAGAGACAGAGACAGAGACAGAGACAGAGACAGAGACAGAGACAGAGGTAGAGACAGAGACAGAGACAGAGACAGGGACAGAGACAGAGACAGAGACAGAGACAGAGGAAGGGGCAGAGGAAGGGGCAGAGACGGAGACAGAGACAGAGTCAGAGTCAGAGTCAGAGTCAGAGTCAGAGACAGAGACAGAGACAGAGACAGAGACAGAGACAGAGACAGAGACAGAGTCAGAGTCAGAGTCAGAGTCAGAGACAGAGACAGAGATAGAGACAGAGAGAGAAACAGAGACAGAGACGGAGACAGAGACAGAGACAGAGACAGAGACAGAGACAGAGACAGAGACAGAGACAGAGACAGAGACAGAGACAGAGACAGAGACAGAGACAGAGACAGAGACAGAGACAGAGACAGAGACAGAGACAGAGACAGAGACAGAGACAGAGACAGAGACAGAGACAGAGACAGAGACAGAGACAGAGACAGAGACAGAGACAGAGACAGAGACAGAGACAGAGACAGAGACAGAGACAGAGACAGAGACAGAGACAGAGACAGAGACAGAGACAGAGACAGAGACAGAGACAGAGACAGAGACAGAGACAGAGACAGAAACAGAGACAGAGACAGAGACAGAGACAGAGACAGAGTCAGAGTCAGAGTCAGAGTCAGAGTCAGAGTCAGAGTCAGAGTCAGAGTCAGAGTCAGAGTCAGAGTCAGAGTCAGAGTCAGAGACTGAGACAGAGACAGAGACAGAGGAAGGGGCAGAGGAAGGGGCAGAGACGGAGACAGAGTCAGAGTCAGAGACAGAGACAGAGACAGAGACAGAGGAAGGGGCAGAGGAAGGGGCAGAGACGGAGACAGAGACAGAGACAGAGTCAGAGTCAGAGTCAGAGTCAGAGACAGAGACAGAGACAGAGACAGAGACAGAGACAGAGACAGAGACAGAGACAGAGACAGAGACAGAGACAGAGACAGAGACAGAGACAGAGACAGAGTCAGAGTCAGAGACAGAGACAGAAATAGAGACAGAGACAGAAACAGAGACAGAGACAGAGACAGAGACAGAGACAGAGACAGAGACAGAGACAGAGACAGAGACAGAGACAGAGTCAGAGTCAGAGTCAGAATCAGAGTCAGAGTCAGAGTCAGAGTCAGAGTCAGAGACAGAGACAGAGACAGAGTCAGAGTCAGAGTCAGAGTCAGAGTCAGAGTCAGAGTCAGAGTCAGAGACAGAGACAGAGACAGATACAGAGGAAGGGGCAGAGGAAGGGGCAGAGACGGAGACAGAGACAGAGACAGAGTCAGAGTCAGAGACAGAGACAGAGACATAGTCAGAGACATAGTCAGAGTCAGAGTCAGAGACAGAGACAGAGACAGAGACAGAGACAGAGACAGAGACAGAGACAGAGACAGAGACAGAGACAGAGACAGAGACAGAGACAGAGACAGAGACAGAGACAGAGACAGAGACAGAGACAGAGACAGAGACAGAGACAGAGACAGAGACAGAGACAGAGACAGAGACAGAGACAGAGACAGAGACAGAGACAGAGACAGAGTCAGAGTCAGAGTCAGAGTCAGAGTCAGAGTCAGAGTCAGAGTCAGAGTCAGAGTCAGAGTCAGAGTCAGAGTCAGAGTCAGAGACTGAGACAGAGACAGAGACAGAGGAAGGGGCAGAGGAAGGGGCAGAGACGGAGACAGAGACAGAGACAGAGTCAGAGTCAGAGACAGAGACAGAGACAGAGACAGAGGAAGGGGCAGAGGAAGGGGCAGAGACGGAGACAGAGACAGAGACAGAGTCAGAGTCAGAGTCAGAGTCAGAGACAGAGACAGAGACAGAGACAGAGACAGAGACAGAGACAGAGACAGAGACAGAGACAGAGACAGAGACAGAGACAGAGACAGAGTCAGAGTCAGAGTCAGAGTCAGAGTCAGAGTCAGAGTCAGAGACAGAGACAGAGACAGAGACAGAGACGGAGACGGAGACAGAGACAGAGACAGAGACAGAGACAGAGACAGAGACAGAGACAGAGACAGAGACAGAGACAGAGACAGAGACAGAGACAGAGACAGAGACAGAGACAGAGACAGAGACAGAGACAGAGACAGAGACAGAGACAGAGACAGAGTCAGAGTCAGAGTCAGAGTCAGAGACAGAGACAGAGACAGAGACAGAGACAGAGACAGAGTCAGAGACAGAGACAGAGACAGAGACAGAGACAGAGACAGAGACAGAGACAGAGACAGAGACAGAAACAGAGACAGAGACAGAGACAGAGACAGAGACAGAGTCAGAGTCAGAGTCAGAGTCAGAGTCAGAGTCAGAGTCAGAGTCAGAGTCACAGTCAGAGTCAGAGTCAGAGACTGAGACAGAGACAGAGACAGAGGAAGGGGCAGAGGAAGGGGCAGAGACGGAGACAGAGTCAGAGTCAGAGACAGAGACAGAGACAGAGACAGAGGAAGGGGCAGAGGAAGGGGCAGAGACGGAGACAGAGACAGAGACAGAGTCAGAGTCAGAGTCAGAGTCAGAGACAGAGACAGAGACAGAGACAGAGACAGAGACAGAGACAGAGACAGAGACAGAGACAGAGACAGAGACAGAGACAGAGACAGAGACAGAGACAGAGTCAGAGTCAGAGACAGAGACAGAAATAGAGACAGTGACAGAAACAGAGACAGAGACAGAGACAGAGACAGAGACAGAGACAGAGACAGAGACAGAGACAGAGACAGAGACAGAGACAGAGACAGAGACAGAGACAGAGACAGAGACAGAGACAGAGACAGAGACAGAGACAGAGACAGAGACAGAGACAGAGACAGAGACAGAGATAGAGACAGAGACAGAAACAGAGACAGAGACAGAGACAGAGACAGAGACAGAGACAGAGACAGAGACAGAGACAGAGACAGAGACAGAGACAGAGACAGAGACAGAGACAGAGACAGAGACAGAGACAGAGTCAGAGTCAGAGTCAGAGACAGAGACAGATGCAGATGCAGAGGCTGAGGCACAGTCAGAGTCAGAGTCAGAGTCAGAGTCAGAGTCAGAGTCAGAGTCAGAGTCAGAGTCAGAGTCAGAGTCAGAGTCAGAGTCAGAGTCAGAGTCAGAGTCAGAGTCAGAGTCAGAGTCAGAGTCAGAGACAGAGTCAGAGTCAGAGTCAGAGTCAGAGTCAGAGTCAGAGTCAGAGTCAGAGTCAGAGTCAGAGTCAGAGTCAGAGTCACAGACAGAGACAGAGACAGAGACAGAGGAAGGGGCAGAGGAAGGGGCAGAGACGGAGACAGAGACAGAGACAGAGTCAGAGTCAGAGTCAGAGTCAGAGACAGAGACAGAGACAGAGACAGAGACAGAGACAGAGACAGAGACAGAGACAGAGACAGAGACAGAGACAGAGACAGAGACAGAGACAGAGACAGAGACAGAGACAGAGACAGAGTCAGAGTCAGAGACAGAGACAGAAATAGAGACAGAGACAGAAACAGAGACAGAGACAGAGACAGAGACAGAGACAGAGACAGAGACAGAGACAGAGACAGAGACAGAGACAGAGACAGAGTCAGAGTCAGAGTCAGAATCAGAGTCAGAGTCAGAGTCAGAGTCAGAGTCAGAGTCAGAGTCAGAGTCAGAGTCAGAGACAGAGACAGAGACAGAGTCAGAGTCAGAGTCACAGACAGAGACAGAGACAGAGACAGAGGAAGGGGCAGAGGAAGGGGCAGAGACGGAGACAGAGACAGAGACAGAGTCAGAGTCAGAGTCAGAGTCAGAGACAGAGACAGAGACAGAGACAGAGACAGAGACAGAGACAGAGACAGAGACAGAGACAGAGACAGAGACAGAGACAGAGACAGAGACAGAGACAGAGTCAGAGTCAGAGACAGAGACAGAAATAGAGACAGAGACAGAAACAGAGACAGAGACAGAGACAGAGACAGAGACAGAGACAGAGACAGAGACAGAGACAGAGACAGAGACAGAGACAGAGACAGAGACAGAGACAGAGACAGAGACAGAGACAGAGACAGAGACAGAGACAGAGACAGAGACAGAGACAGAGACAGAGACAGAGACAGAGACAGAGACAGAGACAGAGTCAGAGTCAGAGTCAGAGTCAGAGACAGAGACAGAGACAGAGACAGAGACAGAGACAGAGACAGAGACAGAGACAGAGACAGAGTCAGAGACAGAGACAGATGCAGATGCAGAGGCTGAGGCACAGTCAGAGTCAGAGTCAGAGTCAGAGTCAGAGTCAGAGTCAGAGTCAGAGTCAGAGACAGAGACAGAGACAGAGACAGAGACAGAGTCAGAGTCAGAGTCACAGACAGAGACAGAGACAGAGACAGAGGAAGGGGCAGAGGAAGGGGCAGAGACGGAGACAGAGACAGAGACAGAGTCAGAGTCAGAGTCAGAGTCAGAGACAGAGACAGAGACAGAGACAGAGACAGAGACAGAGACAGAGACAGAGTCAGAGTCAGAGACAGAGACAGAGACAGAGACAGAGACAGAGACAGAGACAGAGACAGAGACAGAGACAGAGACAGAGACAGAGACAGAGACAGAGTCAGAGTCAGAGTCAGAGTCAGAGACAGAGACAGAGACAGAGACAGAGACAGAGACAGAGTCAGAGACAGAGACAGAGACAGAGACAGAGACAGAGACAGAGACAGAGACAGAGACAGAGACAGAGACAGAAACAGAGACAGAGACAGAGACAGAGACAGAGACAGAGTCAGAGTCAGAGTCAGAGTCAGAGTCAGAGTCAGAGTCAGAGTCAGAGTCACAGTCAGAGTCAGAGTCAGAGACTGAGACAGAGACAGAGACAGAGGAAGGGGCAGAGGAAGGGGCAGAGACGGAGACAGAGTCAGAGTCAGAGACAGAGACAGAGACAGAGACAGAGGAAGGGGCAGAGGAAGGGGCAGAGACGGAGACAGAGACAGAGACAGAGTCAGAGTCAGAGTCAGAGTCAGAGACAGAGACAGAGACAGAGACAGAGACAGAGACAGAGACAGAGACAGAGACAGAGACAGAGACAGAGACAGAGACAGAGACAGAGACAGAGACAGAGACAGAGTCAGAGTCAGAGACAGAGACAGAAATAGAGACAGTGACAGAAACAGAGACAGAGACAGAGACAGAGACAGAGACAGAGACAGAGACAGAGACAGAGACAGAGACAGAGACAGAGACAGAGACAGAGACAGAGACAGAGACAGAGACAGAGTCAGAGTCAGAGTCAGAATCAGAGTCAGAGTCAGAGTCAGAGTCAGAGTCAGAGTCAGAGTCAGAGTCAGAGTCAGAGACAGAGACAGAGACAGAGTCAGAGTCAGAGTCACAGACAGAGACAGAGACAGAGACAGAGGAAGGGGCAGAGGAAGGGGCAGAGACGGAGACAGAGACAGAGACAGAGTCAGAGTCAGAGTCAGAGTCAGAGACAGAGACAGAGACAGAGACAGAGACAGAGACAGAGACAGAGACAGAGTCAGAGTCAGAGACAGAGACAGAAATAGAGACAGAGACAGAAACAGAGACAGAGACAGAGACAGAGACAGAGACAGAGACAGAGACAGAGACAGAGACAGAGACAGAGACAGAGACAGAGTCAGAGTCAGAGTCAGAATCAGAGTCAGAGTCAGAGTCAGAGTCAGAGTCAGAGTCAGAGTCAGAGTCAGAGTCAGAGTCAGAGACAGAGACAGAGACAGCGACAGAGGAAGGGGCAGAGGAAGGGGCAGAGACGGAGACAGAGACAGAGACAGAGTCAGAGTCAGAGACAGAGACAGAGAGAGAGAGAGAGACAGAGACAGAGTCAGAGTCAGAGTCAGAGACAGAGACAGAAATAGAGACAGAGACAGAGACAGAGACAGAGACAGAGACAGAGACAGAGACAGAGACAGAGACAGAGACAGAGACAGAGACAGAGACAGAGACAGAGACAGAGACAGAGACAGAGTCAGAGTCAGAGTCAGAGACAGAGACAGATGCAGATGCAGAGGCTGAGGCACAGTCAGAGTCAGAGTCAGAGTCAGAGTCAGAGTCAGAGTCAGAGTCAGAGTCAGAGTCAGAGTCAGAGTCAGAGTCAGAGTCAGAGTCAGAGTCAGAGTCAGAGTCAGAGTCAGAGACAGAGTCAGAGTCAGAGTCAGAGTCAGAGTCAGAGTCAGAGTCAGAGTCAGAGTCAGAGTTAGAGTCAGAGTCAGAGTCAGAGTCAGAGTCAGAGTCACAGACAGAGACAGAGACAGAGTCAGAGGAAGGGGCAGAGGAAGGGGCAGAGACGGAGACAGAGACAGAGACAGAGTCAGAGTCAGAGTCAGAGTCAGAGACAGAGACAGAGACAGAGACAGAGACAGAGACAGAGACAGAGACAGAGACAGAGACAGAGACAGAGACAGAGACAGAGACAGAGACAGAGACAGAGACAGAGACAGAGTCAGAGTCAGAGACAGAGACAGAAATAGAGACAGAGACAGAAACAGAGACAGAGACAGAGACAGAAATAGAGACAGAGACAGAAACAGAGACAGAGACAGAGACAGAGACAGAGACAGAGACAGAGACAGAGACAGAGACAGAGACAGAGACAGAGACAGAGACAGAGTCAGAGTCAGAGTCAGAATCAGAGTCAGAGTCAGAGTCAGAGTCAGAGTCAGAGTCAGATTCAGAGTCAGAGTCAGAGACAGAGACAGAGACAGAGACAGAGGAAGGGGCAGAGGAAGGGGCAGAGACGGAGACAGAGACAGAGACAGAGTCAGAGTCAGAGACAGAGACAGAGAGAGAGACAGAGACAGAGTCAGAGTCAGAGACAGAGACAGAAATAGAGACAGAGACAGAAACAGAGACAGAGACAGAGACAGAGACAGAGACAGAGACAGATACAGAGACAGAGACAGAGTCAGAGTCAGAGTCAGAATCAGAGTCAGAGTCAGAGTCAGATTCAGAGTCAGAGTCAGAGTCAGAGTCAGAGTCAGAGACAGAGACAGAGACAGAGACAGAGACAGAGACAGAGGTAGAGACAGAGACAGAGACAGAGACAGAGACAGAGACAGAGACAGAGACAGAGACAGAGACAGAGACAGAGACAGAGTCAGAGTCAGAGTCAGAGTCAGAGTCAGAGTCAGAGTCAGAGTCAGAGTCAGAGTCAGAGTCAGAGTCAGAGTCAGAGACAGAGACAGAGACAGAGACAGAGACAGAGACAGAGACAGAGACAGAGGTAGAGACAGACACAGAGACAGACACAGAGACAGAGACAGAGACAGAGACAGAGACAGAGACAGAGACAGAGACAGAGACAGAGACAGAGACAGAGACAGAGACAGAGACAGAGACAGAGACAGAGACAGAGACAGAGACAGAGACAGAGACAGAGACAGAGACAGAGACAGAGACAGAGACAGAGACAGAGACAGAGACAGAGACAGAGACAGAGACAGAGACAGAGACAGAGACAGAGACAGAGACAGAGACAGAGACAGAAACAGAGACAGAGACAGAGACAGAGACAGAGACAGAGACAGAGACAGAGACAGAGACAGAGACAGAGACAGAGACAGAGACAGAGACAGAGACAGAGACAGAGACAGAGACAGAGACAGAGACAGAGACAGAGACAGAGATAGAGACAGAGACAGAGACAGAAACAGAGACAGAGACAGAGACAGAGACAGAGACAGAGACAGAGACAGAGACAGAGACAGAGACAGAGACAGAGACAGAGACAGAGACAGAGACAGAGACAGAGACAGAGACAGAGACAGAGACAGAGACAGAGTCAGAGTCAGAGTCAGAGACAGAGACAGATGCAGATGCAGATGCAGATGCAGAGGCTGAGGCACAGTCAGAGTCAGAGTCAGAGTCAGAGTCAGAGTCAGAGTCAGAGTCAGAGTCAGAGTCAGAGTCAGAGTCAGAGTCAGAGTCAGAGTCAGAGTCAGAGTCAGAGACAGAGTCAGAGTCAGAGTCAGAGTCAGAGTCAGAGTCAGAGTCAGAGTCAGAGTCAGAGACAGAGAGAGAGACAGAGACAGAGTCAGAGTCAGAGTCAGAGACAGAGACAGAGACAGAGACAGAGTCAGAGTCAGAGACAGAGACAGAGACAGAGACAGAGACAGAGTCAGAGACAGAGAGAGAGACAGAGACAGAGTCAGAGTCAGAGTCAGAGACAGAGACAGAGACAGAGACAGAGTCAGAGTCAGAGACAGAGACAGAGACAGAGACAGAGACAGAGACAGAGACAGAGTCAGAGTCAGAGTCAGAGACAGAGACAGAGACAGAGACAGAGTCAGAGTCAGAGACAGAGACAGAGACAGAGACAGAGGTAGAGACAGAGACAGAGACAGAGACAGAGACAGAGACAGAGACAGAGGAAGGGGCAGAGGAAGGGGCAGAGACGGAGACAGAGACAGAGTCAGCGTCAGAGTCAGAGTCAGAGTCAGAGACAGAGACAGAGACAGAGACAGAGACAGAGACAGAGACAGAGACAGAGACAGAGTCAGAGTCAGAGTCAGAGTCAGAGACAGAGACAGAGATAGAGACAGAGAGAGAAACAGAGACAGAGACAGAGACAGAGACAGAGACAGAGACAGAGACAGAGACAGAGACAGAGACAGAGGCAGAGACAGAGACAGAGACAGAGACAGAGACAGAGACAGAGACAGAGACAGAAACAGAGACAGAGACAGAGACAGAGACAGAGTCAGAGTCAGAGTCAGAGTCAGAGTCAGAGTCAGAGTCAGAGTCAGAGTCAGAGTCAGAGACTGAGACAGAGACAGAGACAGAGGAAGGGGCAGAGGAAGGGGCAGAGACGGAGACAGAGTCAGAGTCAGAGACAGAGACAGAGACAGAGTCAGAGTCAGAGTCAGAGTCAGAGTCAGAGTCAGAGTCAGAGTCAGAGTCAGAGTCAGAGTCAGAGTCAGAGTCAGAGTCAGAGTCAGAGTCAGAGTCAGAGTCAGAGACTGAGACAGAGACAGAGACAGAGGAAGGGGCAGAGGAAGGGGCAGAGACGGAGACAGAGTCAGAGTCAGAGACAGAGACAGAGACAGAGGTAGAGACAGAGACAGAGACGGAGACAGAGACAGAGACAGAGACAGAGACAGAGACAGAGACAGAGACAGAGACAGAGACAGAGACAGAGACAGAGACAGAGACAGAGACAGAGACAGAGACAGAGACAGAGACAGAGACAGAGACAGAGACAGAGTCAGAGTCAGAGTCAGAGTCAGAGACAGAGACAGAGACAGAGACAGAGACAGAGACAGAGACAGAGACAGAGACAGAGACAGAGACAGAGACAGAGACAGAGACAGAGGTAGAGACAGAGACAGAGACAGAGACAGAGACAGAGACAGAGACAGAGACAGAGGAAGGGGCAGAGGAAGGGGCAGAGGAAGGGGCAGAGACGGAGACAGAGACAGAGACAGAGTCAGAGTCAGAGACAGAGACAGAGACAGAGTCAGAGTCAGAGTCAGAGACAGAGACAGAGTCAGAGTCAGAGTCAGAGTCAGAGTCAGAGTCAGAGTCAGAGACAGAGACAGAGACAGAGGAAGGGGCAGAGGAAGGGGCAGAGACGGAGACAGAGACAGAGACAGAGTCAGAGTCAGAGACAGAGACAGAGACAGAGTCAGAGTCAGAGTCAGAGACAGAGACAGAGTCAGAGTCAGAGTCAGAGTCAGAGTCAGAGTCAGAGTCAGAGTCAGAGACAGAGACAGAGACAGATACAGAGGAAGGGGCAGAGGAAGGGGCAGAGACGGAGACAGAGACAGAGACAGAGTCAGAGACAGAGACAGAGACAGAGACAGAGACAGAGACAGAGTCAGAGTCAGAGTCAGAGACAGAGACAGAGACAGAGACAGAGTCAGAGTCAGAGACAGAGACAGAGACAGAGACAGAGACAGAGACAGAGTCAGAGTCAGAGTCAGAGACAGAGACAGAGACAGAGACAGAGTCAGAGTCAGAGACAGAGACAGAGACAGAGACAGAGACAGAGACAGAGGTAGAGACAGAGACAGAGACAGAGACAGAGACAGAGACAGAGACAGAGACAGAGACAGAGACAGAGTCAGAGTCAGAGTCAGAGGCAGAGACAGAGACAGAGACAGAGACAGAGACAGAGACAGAGACAGAGACAGAGACGGAGACAGAGACAGAGACAGAGACAGAGACAGAGACAGAGACAGAGACAGAGACAGAGACAGAGACAGAGACAGAGACAGAGACAGAGTCAGAGACAGAGACAGAGACAGAGACAGAGACAGAGACAGAGACAGAGACAGAGTCAGAGTCAGAGTCAGAGACAGAGTCAGAGTCAGAGTCAGAATCAGAGTCAGAGTCAGAGTCAGAGTCAGAGTCAGAGTCAGAGTCAGAGTCAGAGTCAGAGTCAGAGACAGAGACAGAGACAGAGACAGAGGAAGGGGCAGAGGAAGGGGCAGAGACGGAGACAGAGACAGAGACAGAGTCAGAGTCAGAGACAGAGACAGAGAGAGAGACAGAGACAGAGTCAGAGTCAGAGTCAGAGACAGAGACAGAGACAGAGACAGAGACAGAGTCAGAGTCAGAGACAGAGACAGAGACAGAGACAGAGACAGAGACAGAGACAGAGTCAGAGTCAGAGTCAGAGACAGAGACAAAGACAGAGACAGAGTCAGAGTCAGAGACAGAGACAGAGACAGAGACAGAGACAGAGACAGAGGTAGAGACAGAGACAGAGACAGAGACAGAGACAGAGACAGAGACAGAGACAGAGGAAGGGGCAGAGGAAGGGGCAGAGGAAGGGGCAGAGACGGAGACAGAGACAGAGACAGAGTCAGAGTCAGAGACAGAGACAGAGACAGAGTCAGAGTCAGAGTCAGAGACAGAGACAGAGTCAGAGTCAGAGTCAGAGTCAGAGTCAGAGTCAGAGTCAGAGTCAGAGACAGAGACAGAGACAGAGGAAGGGGCAGAGGAAGGGGCAGAGACGGAGACAGAGACAGAGACAGAGTCAGAGTCAGAGACAGAGACAGAGACAGAGTCAGAGTCAGAGTCAGAGACAGAGACAGAGTCAGAGTCAGAGTCAGAGTCAGAGTCAGAGTCAGAGTCAGAGTCAGAGACAGAGACAGAGACAGATACAGAGGAAGGGGCAGAGGAAGGGGCAGAGACGGAGACAGAGACAGAGACAGAGTCAGAGACAGAGACAGAGACAGAGACAGAGACAGAGACAGAGACAGAGACAGAGTCAGAGTCAGAGTCAGAGACAGAGACAGAGACAGAGACAGAGTCAGAGTCAGAGACAGAGACAGAGACAGAGACAGAGACAGAGACAGAGTCAGAGTCAGAGTCAGAGACAGAGACAGAGACAGAGACAGAGTCAGAGTCAGAGACAGAGACAGAGACAGAGACAGAGACAGAGACAGAGGTAGAGACAGAGACAGAGACAGAGACAGAGACAGAGACAGAGACAGAGACAGAGACAGAGACAGAGTCAGAGTCAGAGTCAGAGGCAGAGACAGAGACAGAGACAGAGACAGAGACAGAGACAGAGACAGAGACAGAGACGGAGACAGAGACAGAGACAGAGACAGAGACAGAGACAGAGACAGAGACAGAGACAGAGACAGAGACAGAGACAGAGACAGAGACAGAGACAGAGTCAGAGACAGAGACAGAGACAGAGACAGAGACAGAGACAGAGACAGAGACAGAGACAGAGTCAGAGTCAGAGTCAGAGACAGAGTCAGAGTCAGAGTCAGAATCAGAGTCAGAGTCAGAGTCAGAGTCAGAGTCAGAGTCAGAGTCAGAGTCAGAGTCAGAGTCAGAGTCAGAGACAGAGACAGAGACAGAGACAGAGGAAGGGGCAGAGGAAGGGGCAGAGACGGAGACAGAGACAGAGACAGAGTCAGAGTCAGAGACAGAGACAGAGAGAGAGACAGAGACAGAGTCAGAGTCAGAGTCAGAGACAGAGACAGAGACAGAGACAGAGACAGAGTCAGAGTCAGAGACAGAGACAGAGACAGAGACAGAGACAGAGACAGAGACAGAGTCAGAGTCAGAGTCAGAGACAGAGACAAAGACAGAGACAGAGTCAGAGTCAGAGACAGAGACAGAGACAGAGACAGAGACAGAGACAGAGGTAGAGACAGAGACAGAGACAGAGACAGAGACAGAGACAGAGACAGAGACAGAGACAGAGACAGAGACAGAGACAGAGACAGAGACAGAGACAGAGACAGAGACAGAGACAGAGACAGAGACAGAGACAGAGACAGAGACAGAGACAGAGACAGAGACAGAGACAGAGTCAGAGTCAGAGTCAGAGTCAGAGACAGAGACAGAGACAGAGACAGAGACAGAGACAGAGACAGAGACAGAGACAGAGACAGAGACAGAGACAGAGGTAGAGACAGAGACAGAGACAGAGACAGAGACAGAGACAGAGACAGAGACAGAGGAAGGGGCAGAGGAAGGGGCAGAGACGGAGACAGAGACAGAGTCAGAGTCAGAGTCAGAGTCAGAGACAGAGACAGAGACAGAGACAGAGACAGAGACAGAGTCAGAGTCAGAGTCAGAGTCAGAGACAGAGACAGAGATAGAGACAGAGAGAGAAACAGAGACAGAGACAGAGACAGAGACAGAGACAGAGACAGAGACAGAGACAGAGACAGAGACAGAGACAGAGACAGAGACAGAGACAGAGACAGAGACAGAGACAGAGACAGAGACAGAGACAGAGACAGAGACAGAGACAGAGACAGAGACAGAGACAGAGACAGAAACAAAGACAGAGACAGAGACAGAGACAGAGACAGAGTCAGAGTCAGAGTCAGAGTCAGAGTCAGAGTCAGAGTCAGAGTCAGAGTCACAGACAGAGACAGAGACAGAGACAGAGGAAGGGGCAGAGACGGAGACAGAGACAGAGACAGAGTCAGAGTCAGAGACAGAGACAGAGACAGAGACAGAGACAGAGACAGAGACAGAGACAGAGTCAGAGTCAGAGTCAGAGACAGAGACAGAGATAGAGACAGAGACAGAAACAGAGACAGAGACAGAGACAGAGACAGAGGAAGGGGCAGAGGAAGGGGCAGAGACGGAGACAGAGACAGAGACAGAGCCAGAGTCAGAGACAGAGACAGGGACAGAGTCAGAGTCAGAGACGGACACAGAGACAGAGACAGAGACAGAGACAGAGACAGAGACAGAGACAGAGACAGAGACAGAGTCAGAGACAGAGACAGAGACAGAGACAGAGACAGAGACAGAGACAGAGACAGAGACAGAGACAGAGTCAGAGTCAGAGTCAGAGACAGAGACAGAGACAGAGACAGAGACAGAGACAGAGACAGAGACAGAGACAGAGACAGAGACAGAGACAGAGACAGAGACAGAGACAGAGACAGAGACAGAGACAGAGACAGAGACAGAGACAGAGACAGAGACAGAGACAGAAACAGAGACAGAGACAGAGACAGAGACAGAGACAGAGACAGAGTCAGAGTCAGAGTCAGAGTCAGAGTCAGAGTCAGAGTCAGAGTCAGAGTCAGAGTCAGAGTCAGAGTCAGAGTCAGAGTCAGAGACTGAGACAGAGACAGAGACAGAGGAAGGGGCAGAGGAAGGGGCAGAGACGGAGACAGAGTCAGAGTCAGAGACAGAGACAGAGACAGAGACAGAGGAAGGGGCAGTGGAAGGGGCAGAGGAAGGGGCAGAGACGGAGACAGAGACAGAGACAGAGTCAGAGTCAGAGTCAGAGTCAGAGACAGAGACAGAGACAGAGACAGAGACAGAGACAGAGACAGAGACAGAGACAGAGACAGAGACAGAGACAGAGACAGAGACAGAGACAGAGACAGAGACAGAGACAGAGACAGAGTCAGAGTCAGAGACAGAGACAGAAATAGAGACAGAGACAGAAACAGAGACAGAGACAGAGACAGAGACAGAGACAGAGACAGAGACAGAGACAGAGACAGAGACAGAGACAGAGACAGAGACAGAGACAGAGACAGAGACAGAGACAGAGACAGAGGTAGAGACAGAGACAGAGACAGAGACAGAGACAGAGACAGAGACAGAGACAGAGACAGAGACAGAGGAAGGGGCAGAGGAAGGGGCAGAGACGGAGACAGAGACAGAGACAGAGACAGAGACAGAGACAGAGACAGAGACAGAGACAGAGACAGAGACAGAGACAGAGACAGAGACAGAGACAGAGACAGAGACAGAGACAGAGACAGAGACAGAGACAGAGACAGAGACAGAGACAGAGACAGAGACAGAGACAGAGACAGAGACAGAGACAGAGACAGAGACAGAGACAGAGACAGAGTCAGAGACAGAGACAGAGACAGAGACAGAGTCAGAGTCAGAGTCAGAGTCAGAGTCAGAGTCAGAGTCGGAGTCGGAGTCAGAGTCAGAGTCAGAGACAGAGACGGAGACGGAGACAGAGACAGAGACAGAGACAGAGACAGAGACAGAGTCAGAGTCAGAGACAGAGACAGAGACAGAGACAGAGACAGAGACAGAGACAGAGACAGAGACAGAGACAGAGACAGAGACAGAGACAGAGACAGAGACAGAGACAGAGACAGAGTCAGAGTCAGAGTCAGAGTCAGAGACAGAGACAGAGACAGAGACAGAGACAGAGACAGAGACAGAGACAGAGACAGAGACAGAGACAGAGACAGAGGTAGAGACAGAGACAGAGACAGAGACAGAGACAGAGACAGAGACAGAGACAGAGACAGAGACAGAGGAAGGGGCAGAGGTAGAGACAGAGACAGAGACAGAGACAGAGACAGAGACAGAGACAGAGACAGAGACAGAGACAGAGTCAGAGTCAGAGTCAGAGGCAGAGACAGAGACAGAGACAGAGACAGAGACAGAGACAGAGACAGAGACAGAGACGGAGACAGAGACAGAGACAGAGACAGAGACAGAGACAGAGACAGAGACAGAGACAGAGACAGAGACAGAGACAGAGACAGAGACAGAGACAGAGTCAGAGACAGAGACAGAGACAGAGACAGAGACAGAGACAGAGACAGAGACAGAGACAGAGTCAGAGTCAGAGTCAGAGACAGAGTCAGAGTCAGAGTCAGAATCAGAGTCAGAGTCAGAGTCAGAGTCAGAGTCAGAGTCAGAGTCAGAGTCAGAGTCAGAGTCAGAGTCAGAGACAGAGACAGAGACAGAGACAGAGGAAGGGGCAGAGGAAGGGGCAGAGACGGAGACAGAGACAGAGACAGAGTCAGAGTCAGAGACAGAGACAGAGAGAGAGACAGAGACAGAGTCAGAGTCAGAGTCAGAGACAGAGACAGAGACAGAGACAGAGACAGAGTCAGAGTCAGAGACAGAGACAGAGACAGAGACAGAGACAGAGACAGAGACAGAGTCAGAGTCAGAGTCAGAGACAGAGACAAAGACAGAGACAGAGTCAGAGTCAGAGACAGAGACAGAGACAGAGACAGAGACAGAGACAGAGGTAGAGACAGAGACAGAGACAGAGACAGAGACAGAGACAGAGACAGAGACAGAGACAGAGACAGAGACAGAGACAGAGACAGAGACAGAGACAGAGACAGAGACAGAGACAGAGACAGAGACAGAGACAGAGACAGAGACAGAGACAGAGACAGAGACAGAGACAGAGTCAGAGTCAGAGTCAGAGTCAGAGACAGAGACAGAGACAGAGACAGAGACAGAGACAGAGACAGAGACAGAGACAGAGACAGAGACAGAGACAGAGGTAGAGACAGAGACAGAGACAGAGACAGAGACAGAGACAGAGACAGAGACAGAGGAAGGGGCAGAGGAAGGGGCAGAGACGGAGACAGAGACAGAGTCAGAGTCAGAGTCAGAGTCAGAGACAGAGACAGAGACAGAGACAGAGACAGAGACAGAGTCAGAGTCAGAGTCAGAGTCAGAGACAGAGACAGAGATAGAGACAGAGAGAGAAACAGAGACAGAGACAGAGACAGAGACAGAGACAGAGACAGAGACAGAGACAGAGACAGAGACAGAGACAGAGACAGAGACAGAGACAGAGACAGAGACAGAGACAGAGACAGAGACAGAGACAGAGACAGAGACAGAGACAGAGACAGAGACAGAGACAGAGACAGAAACAAAGACAGAGACAGAGACAGAGACAGAGACAGAGTCAGAGTCAGAGTCAGAGTCAGAGTCAGAGTCAGAGTCAGAGTCAGAGTCACAGACAGAGACAGAGACAGAGACAGAGGAAGGGGCAGAGACGGAGACAGAGACAGAGACAGAGTCAGAGTCAGAGACAGAGACAGAGACAGAGACAGAGACAGAGACAGAGACAGAGACAGAGTCAGAGTCAGAGTCAGAGACAGAGACAGAGATAGAGACAGAGACAGAAACAGAGACAGAGACAGAGACAGAGACAGAGGAAGGGGCAGAGGAAGGGGCAGAGACGGAGACAGAGACAGAGACAGAGCCAGAGTCAGAGACAGAGACAGGGACAGAGTCAGAGTCAGAGACGGACACAGAGACAGAGACAGAGACAGAGACAGAGACAGAGACAGAGACAGAGACAGAGACAGAGACAGAGTCAGAGACAGAGACAGAGACAGAGACAGAGACAGAGACAGAGACAGAGACAGAGACAGAGACAGAGTCAGAGTCAGAGTCAGAGACAGAGACAGAGACAGAGACAGAGACAGAGACAGAGACAGAGACAGAGACAGAGACAGAGACAGAGACAGAGACAGAGACAGAGACAGAGACAGAGACAGAGACAGAGACAGAGACAGAGACAGAGACAGAGACAGAGACAGAAACAGAGACAGAGACAGAGACAGAGACAGAGACAGAGACAGAGTCAGAGTCAGAGTCAGAGTCAGAGTCAGAGTCAGAGTCAGAGTCAGAGTCAGAGTCAGAGTCAGAGTCAGAGTCAGAGACTGAGACAGAGACAGAGACAGAGGAAGGGGCAGAGGAAGGGGCAGAGACGGAGACAGAGTCAGAGTCAGAGACAGAGACAGAGACAGAGACAGAGGAAGGGGCAGTGGAAGGGGCAGAGGAAGGGGCAGAGACGGAGACAGAGACAGAGACAGAGTCAGAGTCAGAGTCAGAGTCAGAGACAGAGACAGAGACAGAGACAGAGACAGAGACAGAGACAGAGACAGAGACAGAGACAGAGACAGAGACAGAGACAGAGACAGAGACAGAGACAGAGACAGAGACAGAGTCAGAGTCAGAGACAGAGACAGAAATAGAGACAGAGACAGAAACAGAGACAGAGACAGAGACAGAGACAGAGACAGAGACAGAGACAGAGACAGAGACAGAGACAGAGACAGAGACAGAGACAGAGACAGAGACAGAGACAGAGACAGAGACAGAGACAGAGGTAGAGACAGAGACAGAGACAGAGACAGAGACAGAGACAGAGACAGAGACAGAGACAGAGACAGAGGAAGGGGCAGAGGAAGGGGCAGAGACGGAGACAGAGACAGAGACAGAGACAGAGACAGAGACAGAGACAGAGACAGAGACAGAGACAGAGACAGAGACAGAGACAGAGACAGAGACAGAGACAGAGACAGAGACAGAGACAGAGACAGAGACAGAGACAGAGACAGAGACAGAGACAGAGACAGAGACAGAGACAGAGACAGAGACAGAGACAGAGACAGAGTCAGAGACAGAGACAGAGACAGAGACAGAGTCAGAGTCAGAGTCAGAGTCAGAGTCAGAGTCAGAGTCGGAGTCGGAGTCAGAGTCAGAGTCAGAGACAGAGACGGAGACGGAGACAGAGACAGAGACAGAGACAGAGACAGAGACAGAGTCAGAGTCAGAGACAGAGACAGAGACAGAGACAGAGACAGAGACAGAGACAGAGACAGAGACAGAGACAGAGACAGAGACAGAGACAGAGACAGAGACAGAGACAGAGACAGAGTCAGAGTCAGAGTCAGAGTCAGAGACAGAGACAGAGACAGAGACAGAGACAGAGACAGAGACAGAGACAGAGACAGAGACAGAGACAGAGGTAGAGACAGAGACAGAGACAGAGACAGAGACAGAGACAGAGACAGAGACAGAGACAGAGACAGAGGAAGGGGCAGAGGAAGGGGCAGAGACGGAGACAGAGACAGAGTCAGAGTCAGAGTCAGAGTCAGAGTCAGAGACAGAGACAGAGACAGAGACAGAGACAGAGACAGAGACAGAGACAGAGACAGAGTCAGAGTCAGAGTCAGAGTCAGAGACAGAGACAGAGATAGAGACAGAGAGAGAAACAGAGACAGAGACAGAGACAGAGACAGAGACAGAGACAGAGACAGAGACAGAGACAGAGACAGAGACAGAGACAGAGACAGAGACAGAGACAGAGACAGAGACAGAGACAGAGACAGAGACAGAGACAGAGACAGAGACAGAGACAGAGACAGAGACAGAGACAGAGACAGAGACAGAGACAGAGACAGAGACAGAGACAGAGACAGAGGAAGGGGCAGTGGAAGGGGCAGAGGAAGGGGCAGAGACGGAGACAGAGACAGAGACAGAGTCAGAGTCAGAGTCAGAGTCAGAGACAGAGACAGAGACAGAGACAGAGACAGAGACAGAGACAGAGACAGAGACAGAGACAGAGACAGAGACAGAGACAGAGACAGAGACAGAGACAGAGACAGAGACAGAGTCAGAGTCAGAGACAGAGACAGAAATAGAGACAGAGACAGAAACAGAGACAGAGACAGAGACAGAGACAGAGACAGAGACAGAGACAGAGACAGAGACAGAGACAGAGACAGAGACAGAGACAGAGACAGAGTCAGAGTCAGAGTCAGAATCAGAGTCAGAGTCAGAGTCAGAGTCAGAGTCAGAGTCAGAGTCAGAGTCAGAGTCAGAGACAGAGACAGAGACAGAGACAGAGGAAGGGGCAGAGGAAGGGGCAGAGACGGAGACAGAGACAGAGACAGAGTCAGAGTCAGAGACAGAGACAGAGAGAGAGACAGAGACAGAGTCAGAGTCAGAGTCAGAGACAGAGACAGAGACAGAGACAGAGACAGAGACAGAGTCAGAGTCAGAGACAGAGACAGAGACAGAGACAGAGACAGAGACAGATTCAGAGTCAGAGTCAGAGTCAGAGACAGAGACAGAGACAGAGACAGAGTCAGAGTCAGAGACAGAGACAGAGACAGAGACAGAGACAGAGACAGAGGTAGAGACAGAGACAGAGACAGAGACAGAGACAGAGACAGAGACAGAGACAGAGACAGAGACAGAGACAGAGTCAGAGTCAGAGTCAGAGTCAGAGACAGAGACAGAGACAGAGACAGAGACAGAGACAGAGACAGAGACAGAGTCAGAGACAGAGACAGATGCAGATGCAGAGGCTGAGGCACAGTCAGAGTCAGAGTCAGAGTCAGAGTCAGAGTCAGAGTCAGAGTCAGAGTCAGAGTCACAGTCAGAGACAGAGACAGAGACAGAGACAGAGACAGAGACAGAGACAGAGACAGAGACAGAGACAGAGACAGAGACAGAGACAGAGACAGAGACAGAGACAGAGACAGAGACAGAGACAGAGACAGAGGAAGGGGCAGAGGAAGGGGCAGAGACGGAGACAGAGACAGAGACAGAGTCAGAGTCAGAGACAGAGACAGAGAGAGAGACAGAGACAGAGACAGAGTCAGAGTCAGAGTCAGAGACAGAGACAGAGACAGAGACAGAGACAGAGTCAGAGTCAGAGACAGAGACAGAGACAGAGACAGAGACAGAGACAGATTCAGAGTCAGAGTCAGAGACGGAGACAGAGACAGAGACAGAGTCAGAGTCAGAGACAGAGACAGAGAGAGAGACAGAGACAGAGTCACAGTCAGAGTCAGAGTCAGAGACAGAGACAGAGACAGAGACAGAGACAGAGACAGAGACAGAGTCAGAGTCAGAGACAGAGACAGAGACAGAGTCAGAGACAGAGACAGATTCAGAGTCAGAGTCAGAGACAGAGACAGAGACAGAGACAGAGTCAGAGTCAGAGACAGAGACAGAGACAGAGACAGAGACAGAGACAGAGGTAGAGACAGAGACAGAGACAGAGACAGAGACAGAGACAGAGACAGAGACAGAGACAGAGACAGAGACAGAGACAGAGTCAGAGTCAGAGTCAGAGTCAGAGACAGAGACAGAGACAGAGACAGAGACAGAGACAGAGACAGAGACAGAGACAGAGTCAGAGACAGAGACAGATGCAGATGCAGAGGCTGAGGCACAGTCAGAGTCAGAGTCAGAGTCAGAGTCAGAGTCAGAGTCAGAGTCAGAGTCAGAGTCAGAGTCAGAGTCAGAGTCAGAGACAGAGACAGAGACAGAGACAGAGACAGAG
Organism: Megachile ligniseca; assembly: GCA_945859555.1. Classification (NCBI taxonomy): domain Eukaryota; kingdom Metazoa; phylum Arthropoda; class Insecta; order Hymenoptera; family Megachilidae; genus Megachile; species Megachile ligniseca. The sequence goes on from CAMAOC010000241.1 coordinate 20,700, forward strand.
ACAGAGACAGAGACAGAGGTAGAGACAGAGACAGAGACAGAGACAGAGACAGAGACAGAGACAGAGACAGAGACAGAGACAGAGACAGAGACAGAGACAGAGACAGAGACAGAGACAGAGACAGAGACAGAGACAGAGACAGAGACAGAGACAGAGACAGAGACAGAGACAGAGACAGAGACAGAGACAGAGACAGAGACAGAGTCAGAGTCAGAGTCAGAGTCAGAGACAGAGACAGAGACAGAGACAGAGACAGAGACAGAGACAGAGACAGAGACAGAGACAGAGACAGAGACAGAGACAGAGACAGAGATAGAGACAGAGACAGAAACAGAGACAGAGACAGAGACAGAGACAGAGACAGAGACAGAGACAGAGACAGAGACAGAGACAGAGACAGAGACAGAGACAGAGACAGAGACAGAGACAGAGTCAGAGTCAGAGACAGAGACAGAGACAGAGACAGAGACAGAGACAGATTCAGAGTCAGAGTCAGAGACAGAGACAGAGACAGAGACAGAGTCAGAGTCAGAGACAGAGACAGAGACAGAGACAGAGACAGAGACAGAGGTAGAGACAGAGACAGAGACAGAGACAGAGACAGAGACAGAGACAGAGACAGAGACAGAGACAGAGACAGAGTCAGAGTCAGAGTCAGAGTCAGAGACAGAGACAGAGACAGAGACAGAGACAGAGACAGAGACAGAGACAGAGACAGAGTCAGAGACAGAGACAGATGCAGATGCAGAGGCTGAGGCACAGTCAGAGTCAGAGTCAGAGTCAGAGTCAGAGTCAGAGTCAGAGTCAGAGTCAGAGTCAGAGTCAGAGACAGAGACAGAGACAGAGACAGAGACAGAGACAGAGACAGAGACAGAGGTAGAGACAGAGACAGAGACAGAGACAGAGACAGAGACAGAGACAGAGACAGAGACAGAGACAGAGACAGAGACAGAGACAGAGACAGAGACAGAGACAGAGACAGAGACAGAGACAGAGACAGAGACAGAGACAGAGACAGAGACAGAGACAGAGACAGAGACAGAGACAGAGACAGAGACAGAGACAGAGACAGAGACAGAGACAGAGACAGAGACAGAGACAGAGACAGAGACAGAGACAGAGACAGAGACAGAGACAGAGACAGAGACAGAGACAGAGACAGAGACAGAGACAGAGACAGAGTCAGAGTCAGAGTCAGAGACAGAGACAGAGACAGAGACAGAGACAGAGACAGAGACAGAGACAGAGACAGAGACAGAGACAGAGACAGAGACAGAGACAGAGACAGAGACAGAGACAGAGACAGAGACAGAGACAGAGACAGAGACAGAGACAGAGACAGAGACAGAGACAGAGACAGAGACAGAGACAGAGACAGAGACAGAGACAGAGACAGAGACAGAGACAGAGGAAGGGGCAGAGGAAGGGGCAGAGACGGAGACAGAGACAGAGACAGAGTCAGAGTCAGAGACAGAGACAGAGACAGAGTCAGAGTCAGAGTCAGAGACAGAGACAGAGACAGAGTCAGAGTCAGAGTCAGAGACAGAGACAGAGTCAGAGTCAGAGTCAGAGTCAGAGTCAGAGTCAGAGTCAGAGTCAGAGTCAGAGACAGAGACAGAGACAGATACAGAGGAAGGGGCAGAGGAAGGGGCAGAGACGGAGACAGAGACAGAGACAGAGTCAGAGTCAGAGACAGAGACAGAGACAGAGACAGAGACAGAGACAGAGACAGAGACAGAGTCAGAGTCAGAGTCAGAGACAGAGACAGAGACAGAGACAGAGTCAGAGTCAGAGACAGAGACAGAGACAGAGACAGAGACAGAGTCAGAGTCAGAGTCAGAGTCAGAGACAGAGACAGAGACAGAGTCAGAGTCAGAGACAGAGACAGAGACAGAGACAGAGACAGAGACAGAGACAGAGGTAGAGACAGAGACAGAGACAGAGACAGAGACAGAGACAGAGACAGAGACAGAGACAGAGACAGAGACAGAGACAGAGACAGAGACAGAGACAGAGTCAGAGTCAGAGTCAGAGGCAGCGACAGAGACAGAGACAGAGACAGAAACAGAGACAGAGACAGAGACAGAGACAGAGACAGAGACAGAGTCAGAGTCAGAGTCAGAGTCAGAGTCAGAGTCAGAGTCAGAGTCAGAGTCAGAGTCAGAGTCAGAGACTGAGACAGAGACAGAGACAGAGGAAGGGGCAGAGGAAGGGGCAGAGATGGAGACAGAGACAGAGACAGAGTCAGAGTCAGAGACAGAGACAGAGTCAGAGTCAGAGTCAGAGTCAGAGTCACAGACAGAGACAGAGACAGAGACAGAGGAAGGGGCAGAGACGGAGACAGAGACAGAGACAGAGTCAGAGTCAGAGACAGAGACAGAGACAGAGACAGAGACAGAGACAGAGACAGAGTCAGAGTCAGAGTCAGAGACAGAGACAGAGATAGAGACAGAGACAGAAACAGAGACAGAGACAGAGACAGAGACAGAGGAAGGGGCAGAGGAAGGGGCAGAGACGGAGACAGAGACAGAGACAGAGCCAGAGTCAGAGACAGAGACAGGGACAGAGTCAGAGTCAGAGACGGACACAGAGACAGAGACAGAGACAGAGACAGAGACAGAGACAGAGACAGAGACAGAGACAGAGACAGAGACAGAGACAGAGACAGAGACAGAGACAGAGACAGAGACAGAGACAGAGACAGAGACAGAGACAGAGACAGAGACAGAGACAGAGACAGAGACAGAGACAGAGACAGAGACAGAGACAGAGACAGAGACAGAGACAGAGACAGAGACAGAGACAGAGACAGAGACAGAGACAGAGACAGAGACAGAGACAGAGACAGAGACAGAGACAGAGACAGAGACAGAGACAGAGACAGAGACAGAGACAGAGACAGAGACAGAGACAGAGACAGAGACAGAGACAGAGACAGAGACAGAGACAGAGACAGAGACAGAGACAGAGACAGAGACAGAGACAGAGACAGAGACAGAGACAGAGACAGAGTCAGAGACAGAGACAGAGACAGAGACAGAGTCAGAGTCAGAGTCAGAGTCAGAGTCAGAGTCAGAGTCAGAGTCGGAGTCGGAGTCAGAGTCAGAGTCAGAGACGGAGACGGAGACGGAGACAGAGACAGAGACAGAGACAGAGACAGAGACAGAGTCAGAGTCAGAGACAGAGACAGAGACAGAGACAGAGACAGAGACAGAGACAGAGACAGAGACAGAGACAGAGACAGAGACAGAGACAGAGACAGAGACAGAGACAGAGTCAGAGTCAGAGTCAGAGTCAGAGACAGAGACAGAGACAGAGACAGAGACAGAGACAGAGACAGAGACAGAGACAGAGACAGAGACAGAGACAGAGGTAGAGACAGAGACAGAGACAGAGACAGAGACAGAGACAGAGACAGAGACAGAGACAGAGACAGAGACAGAGGAAGGGGCAGAGGAAGGGGCAGAGACGGAGACAGAGACAGAGTCAGAGTCAGAGTCAGAGTCAGAGTCAGAGACAGAGACAGAGACAGAGACAGAGACAGAGACAGAGACAGAGACAGAGTCAGAGTCAGAGTCAGAGTCAGAGACAGAGACAGAGATAGAGACAGAGAGAGAAACAGAGACAGAGACAGAGACAGAGACAGAGACAGAGACAGAGACAGAGACAGAGACAGAGACAGAGACAGAGACAGAGACAGAGACAGAGACAGAGACAGAGACAGAGACAGAGACAGAGACAGAGACAGAGACAGAGACAGAGACAGAGACAGAGACAGAGACAGAGACAGAGACAGAGACAGAGACAGAGACAGAGACAGAGACAGAGACAGAGACAGAGACAGAGACAGAGACAGAGACAGAGACAGAGACAGAGACAGAGACAGAGACAGAGACAGAGACAGAGACAGAGACAGAGACAGAGACAGAGACAGAGACAGAGTCAGAGTCAGAGTCAGAGTCAGAGTCAGAGTCAGAGTCAGAGTCAGAGTCAGAGTCAGAGTCAGAGTCAGAGACTGAGACAGAGACAGAGACAGAGGAAGGGGCAGAGGAAGGGGCAGAGACGGAGACAGAGTCAGAGTCAGAGACAGAGACAGAGACAGAGACAGAGGAAGGGGCAGTGGAAGGGGCAGAGGAAGGGGCAGAGACGGAGACAGAGACAGAGACAGAGTCAGAGTCAGAGTCAGAGTCAGAGACAGAGACAGAGACAGAGACAGAGACAGAGACAGAGACAGAGACAGAGACAGAGACAGAGACAGAGACAGAGACAGAGACAGAGACAGAGACAGAGACAGAGACAGAGACAGAGACAGAGACAGAGACAGAGTCAGAGTCAGAGTCAGAATCAGAGTCAGAGTCAGAGTCAGAGTCAGAGTCAGAGTCAGAGTCAGAGTCAGAGTCAGAGACAGAGACAGAGACAGAGACAGAGGAAGGGGCAGAGGAAGGGGCAGAGACGGAGACAGAGACAGAGACAGAGTCAGAGTCAGAGACAGAGACAGAGAGAGAGACAGAGACAGAGTCAGAGTCAGAGTCAGAGACAGAGACAGAGACAGAGACAGAGACAGAGACAGAGACAGAGTCAGAGTCAGAGACAGAGACAGAGACAGAGACAGAGACAGAGACAGAGGTAGAGACAGAGACAGAGACAGAGACAGAGACAGAGACAGAGACAGAGACAGAGACAGAGACAGAGACAGAGTCAGAGTCAGAGTCAGAGTCAGAGACAGAGACAGAGACAGAGACAGAGACAGAGACAGAGACAGAGACAGAGTCAGAGACAGAGACAGATGCAGATGCAGAGGCTGAGGCACAGTCAGAGTCAGAGTCAGAGTCAGAGTCAGAGTCAGAGTCAGAGTCAGAGTCAGAGTCAGAGTCACAGTCAGAGACAGAGACAGAGACAGAGACAGAGACAGAGACAGAGACAGAGACAGAGACAGAGACAGAGACAGAGACAGAGACAGAGACAGAGACAGAGACAGAGACAGAGACAGAGACAGAGACAGAGACAGAGACAGAGACAGAGACAGAGACAGAGGAAGGGGCAGAGGAAGGGGCAGAGACGGAGACAGAGACAGAGACAGAGTCAGAGTCAGAGACAGAGACAGAGAGAGAGACAGAGACAGAGACAGAGTCAGAGTCAGAGTCAGAGACAGAGACAGAGACAGAGACAGAGACAGAGTCAGAGTCAGAGACAGAGACAGAGACAGAGACAGAGTCAGAGTCAGAGTCAGAGTCAGAGTCAGAGTCAGAGTCAGAGTCACAGTCAGAGACAGAGACAGAGACAGAGACAGAGACAGAGACAGAGACAGAGACAGAGACAGAGACAGAGACAGAGACAGAGACAGAGACAGAGACAGAGACAGAGACAGAGACAGAGACAGAGACAGAGACAGAGACAGAGGAAGGGGCAGAGGAAGGGGCAGAGACGGAGACAGAGACAGAGACAGAGTCAGAGTCAGAGACAGAGACAGAGAGAGAGACAGAGACAGAGACAGAGTCAGAGTCAGAGTCAGAGACAGAGACAGAGACAGAGACAGAGACAGAGTCAGAGTCAGAGACAGAGACAGAGACAGAGACAGAGACAGAGACAGATTCAGAGTCAGAGTCAGAGACGGAGACAGAGACAGAGACAGAGTCAGAGTCAGAGACAGAGACAGAGAGAGAGACAGAGACAGAGTCACAGTCAGAGTCAGAGTCAGAGACAGAGACAGAGACAGAGACAGAGACAGAGACAGAGTCAGAGTCAGAGACAGAGACAGAGACAGAGACAGAGACAGAGACAGATTCAGAGTCAGAGTCAGAGACAGAGACAGAGACAGAGACAGAGTCAGAGTCAGAGACAGAGACAGAGACAGAGACAGAGACAGAGACAGAGGTAGAGACAGAGACAGAGACAGAGACAGAGACAGAGACAGAGACAGAGACAGAGACAGAGACAGAGACAGAGTCAGAGTCAGAGTCAGAGTCAGAGACAGAGACAGAGACAGAGACAGAGACAGAGACAGAGACAGAGACAGAGACAGAGTCAGAGACAGAGACAGATGCAGATGCAGAGGCTGAGGCACAGTCAGAGTCAGAGTCAGAGTCAGAGTCAGAGTCAGAGTCAGAGTCAGAGTCAGAGTCAGAGTCAGAGTCAGAGACAGAGACAGAGACAGAGACAGAGACAGAGACAGAGACAGAGACAGAGGTAGAGACAGAGACAGAGACAGAGACAGAGACAGAGACAGAGACAGAGACAGAGACAGAGACAGAGACAGAGACAGAGACAGAGACAGAGACAGAGACAGAGACAGAGACAGAGACAGAGACAGAGACAGAGACAGAGACAGAGACAGAGACAGAGACAGAGACAGAGACAGAGACAGAGACAGAGACAGAGTCAGAGTCAGAGTCAGAGTCAGAGACAGAGACAGAGACAGAGACAGAGACAGAGACAGAGACAGAGACAGAGACAGAGACAGAGACAGAGACAGAGACAGAGACAGAGATAGAGACAGAGACAGAAACAGAGACAGAGACAGAGACAGAGACAGAGACAGAGACAGAGACAGAGACAGAGACAGAGACAGAGACAGAGACAGAGACAGAGACAGAGACAGAGACAGAGTCAGAGTCAGAGACAGAGACAGAGACAGAGACAGAGACAGAGACAGAGACAGATTCAGAGTCAGAGTCAGAGACAGAGACAGAGACAGAGACAGAGTCAGAGTCAGAGACAGAGACAGAGACAGAGACAGAGACAGAGACAGAGGTAGAGACAGAGACAGAGACAGAGACAGAGACAGAGACAGAGACAGAGACAGAGACAGAGACAGAGTCAGAGTCAGAGTCAGAGTCAGAGACAGAGACAGAGACAGAGACAGAGACAGAGACAGAGACAGAGACAGAGACAGAGTCAGAGACAGAGACAGATGCAGATGCAGAGGCTGAGGCACAGTCAGAGTCAGAGTCAGAGTCAGAGTCAGAGTCAGAGTCAGAGTCAGAGTCAGAGTCAGAGTCAGAGACAGAGACAGAGACAGAGACAGAGACAGAGACAGAGACAGAGACAGAGTCAGAGTCAGAGTCAGAGTCAGAGACAGAGACAGAGACAGAGACAGAGACAGAGACAGAGACAGAGACAGAGACAGAGACAGAGATAGAGACAGAGACAGAAACAGAGACAGAGACAGAGACAGAGACAGAGACAGAGACAGAGACAGAGACAGAGACAGAGACAGAGACAGAGACAGAGACAGAGACAGAGACAGAGACAGAGACAGAGACAGAGACAGAGACAGAGGAAGGGGCAGAGGAAGGGGCAGAGACGGAGACAGAGACAGAGACAGAGTCAGAGTCAGAGACAGAGACAGAGACAGAGTCAGAGTCAGAGTCAGAGACAGAGACAGAGACAGAGTCAGAGTCAGAGTCAGAGACAGAGACAGAGTCAGAGTCAGAGTCAGAGTCAGAGTCAGAGTCAGAGTCAGAGTCAGAGTCAGAGACAGAGACAGAGACAGATACAGAGGAAGGGGCAGAGGAAGGGGCAGAGACGGAGACAGAGACAGAGACAGAGTCAGAGTCAGAGACAGAGACAGAGACAGAGACAGAGACAGAGACAGAGACAGAGACAGAGACAGAGTCAGAGTCAGAGTCAGAGACAGAGACAGAGACAGAGACAGAGTCAGAGACAGAGACAGAGACAGAGACAGAGACAGAGTCAGAGTCAGAGTCAGAGTCAGAGACAGAGACAGAGACAGAGTCAGAGTCAGAGACAGAGACAGAGACAGAGACAGAGACAGAGACAGAGACAGAGGTAGAGACAGAGACAGAGACAGAGACAGAGACAGAGACAGAGACAGAGACAGAGACAGAGACAGAGACAGAGACAGAGACAGAGACAGAGTCAGAGTCAGAGTCAGAGGCAGCGACAGAGACAGAGACAGAGACAGAAACAGAGACAGAGACAGAGACAGAGACAGAGACAGAGACAGAGTCAGAGTCAGAGACAGAGACAGAGACAGAGACAGAGACAGAGACAGAGTCAGAGTCAGAGACAGAGACAGAGACAGAGACAGAGACAGAGACAGAGACAGATTCAGAGTCAGAGTCAGAGACAGAGACAGAGACAGAGACAGAGTCAGAGTCAGAGACAGAGACAGAGACAGAGACAGAGACAGAGACAGAGGTAGAGACAGAGACAGAGACAGAGACAGAGACAGAGACAGAGACAGAGACAGAGACAGAGACAGAGTCAGAGTCAGAGTCAGAGTCAGAGACAGAGACAGAGACAGAGACAGAGACAGAGACAGAGACAGAGACAGAGACAGAGTCAGAGACAGAGACAGATGCAGATGCAGAGGCTGAGGCACAGTCAGAGTCAGAGTCAGAGTCAGAGTCAGAGTCAGAGTCAGAGTCAGAGTCAGAGTCAGAGTCAGAGACAGAGACAGAGACAGAGACAGAGACAGAGACAGAGACAGAGACAGAGTCAGAGTCAGAGTCAGAGTCAGAGACAGAGACAGAGACAGAGACAGAGACAGAGACAGAGACAGAGACAGAGACAGAGACAGAGATAGAGACAGAGACAGAAACAGAGACAGAGACAGAGACAGAGACAGAGACAGAGACAGAGACAGAGACAGAGACAGAGACAGAGACAGAGACAGAGACAGAGACAGAGACAGAGACAGAGACAGAGACAGAGACAGAGACAGAGACAGAGGAAGGGGCAGAGGAAGGGGCAGAGACGGAGACAGAGACAGAGACAGAGTCAGAGTCAGAGACAGAGACAGAGACAGAGTCAGAGTCAGAGTCAGAGACAGAGACAGAGACAGAGTCAGAGTCAGAGTCAGAGACAGAGACAGAGTCAGAGTCAGAGTCAGAGTCAGAGTCAGAGTCAGAGTCAGAGTCAGAGTCAGAGACAGAGACAGAGACAGATACAGAGGAAGGGGCAGAGGAAGGGGCAGAGACGGAGACAGAGACAGAGACAGAGTCAGAGTCAGAGACAGAGACAGAGACAGAGACAGAGACAGAGACAGAGACAGAGACAGAGTCAGAGTCAGAGTCAGAGACAGAGACAGAGACAGAGACAGAGTCAGAGTCAGAGACAGAGACAGAGACAGAGACAGAGACAGAGTCAGAGTCAGAGTCAGAGTCAGAGACAGAGACAGAGACAGAGTCAGAGTCAGAGACAGAGACAGAGACAGAGACAGAGACAGAGACAGAGACAGAGGTAGAGACAGAGACAGAGACAGAGACAGAGACAGAGACAGAGACAGAGACAGAGACAGAGACAGAGACAGAGACAGAGACAGAGACAGAGTCAGAGTCAGAGTCAGAGGCAGCGACAGAGACAGAGACAGAGACAGAAACAGAGACAGAGACAGAGACAGAGACAGAGACAGAGACAGAGTCAGAGTCAGAGTCAGAGTCAGAGTCAGAGTCAGAGTCAGAGTCAGAGTCAGAGTCAGAGTCAGAGACTGAGACAGAGACAGAGACAGAGGAAGGGGCAGAGGAAGGGGCAGAGATGGAGACAGAGACAGAGACAGAGTCAGAGTCAGAGACAGAGACAGAGTCAGAGTCAGAGTCAGAGTCAGAGTCACAGACAGAGACAGAGACAGAGACAGAGGAAGGGGCAGAGACGGAGACAGAGACAGAGACAGAGTCAGAGTCAGAGACAGAGACAGAGACAGAGACAGAGACAGAGACAGAGACAGAGTCAGAGTCAGAGTCAGAGACAGAGACAGAGATAGAGACAGAGACAGAAACAGAGACAGAGACAGAGACAGAGACAGAGGAAGGGGCAGAGGAAGGGGCAGAGACGGAGACAGAGACAGAGACAGAGCCAGAGTCAGAGACAGAGACAGGGACAGAGTCAGAGTCAGAGACGGACACAGAGACAGAGACAGAGACAGAGACAGAGACAGAGACAGAGACAGAGACAGAGACAGAGACAGAGACAGAGACAGAGACAGAGACAGAGACAGAGACAGAGACAGAGACAGAGACAGAGACAGAGACAGAGACAGAGACAGAGACAGAGACAGAGACAGAGACAGAGACAGAGACAGAGACAGAGACAGAGACAGAGACAGAGACAGAGACAGAGACAGAGACAGAGACAGAGACAGAGACAGAGACAGAGACAGAGACAGAGACAGAGACAGAGACAGAGACAGAGACAGAGACAGAGACAGAGACAGAGACAGAGACAGAGACAGAGACAGAGACAGAGACAGAGACAGAGTCAGAGACAGAGACAGAGACAGAGACAGAGTCAGAGTCAGAGTCAGAGTCAGAGTCAGAGTCAGAGTCAGAGTCGGAGTCGGAGTCAGAGTCAGAGTCAGAGACAGAGACGGAGACGGAGACAGAGACAGAGACAGAGACAGAGACAGAGACAGAGACAGAGTCAGAGTCAGAGACAGAGACAGAGACAGAGACAGAGACAGAGACAGAGACAGAGACAGAGACAGAGACAGAGACAGAGACAGAGACAGAGACAGAGACAGAGACAGAGACAGAGTCAGAGTCAGAGTCAGAGTCAGAGACAGAGACAGAGACAGAGACAGAGACAGAGACAGAGACAGAGACAGAGACAGAGACAGAGACAGAGGTAGAGACAGAGACAGAGACAGAGACAGAGACAGAGACAGAGACAGAGACAGAGACAGAGACAGAGACAGAGGAAGGGGCAGAGGAAGGGGCAGAGACGGAGACAGAGACAGAGTCAGAGTCAGAGTCAGAGTCAGAGTCAGAGACAGAGACAGAGACAGAGACAGAGACAGAGACAGAGACAGAGACAGAGTCAGAGTCAGAGTCAGAGTCAGAGACAGAGACAGAGATAGAGACAGAGAGAGAAACAGAGACAGAGACAGAGACAGAGACAGAGACAGAGACAGAGACAGAGACAGAGACAGAGACAGAGACAGAGACAGAGACAGAGACAGAGTCAGAGTCAGAGTCAGAATCAGAGTCAGAGTCAGAGTCAGAGTCAGAGTCAGAGTCAGAGTCAGAGTCAGAGTCAGAGACAGAGACAGAGACAGAGACAGAGGAAGGGGCAGAGGAAGGGGCAGAGACGGAGACAGAGACAGAGACAGAGTCAGAGTCAGAGACAGAGACAGAGAGAGAGACAGAGACAGAGTCAGAGTCAGAGTCAGAGACAGAGACAGAGACAGAGACAGAGACAGAGTCAGAGTCAGAGACAGAGACAGAGACAGAGACAGAGACAGAGACAGATTCAGAGTCAGAGTCAGAGACAGAGACAGAGACAGAGACAGAGTCAGAGTCAGAGACAGAGACAGAGACAGAGACAGAGACAGAGACAGAGGTAGAGACAGAGACAGAGACAGAGACAGAGACAGAGACAGAGACAGAGGTAGAGACAGAGACAGAGACAGAGACAGAGACAGAGACAGAGACAGAGACAGAGACAGAGACAGAGACAGAGACAGAGACAGAGACAGAGACAGAGTCAGAGTCAGAGTCAGAGTCAGAGACAGAGACAGAGACAGAGACAGAGACAGAGACAGAGACAGAGACAGAGACAGAGTCAGAGACAGAGACAGATGCAGAGGCTGAGGCACAGTCAGAGTCAGAGTCAGAGTCAGAGTCAGAGTCAGAGTCAGAGTCAGAGTCAGAGTCAGAGTCAGAGTCAGAGTCAGAGACAGAGACAGAGACAGAGACAGAGACAGAGACAGAGACAGAGACAGAGGTAGAGACAGAGACAGAGACAGAGACAGAGACAGAGACAGAGACAGAGGTAGAGACAGAGACAGAGACAGAGACAGAGACAGAGACAGAGACAGAGACAGAGACAGAGACAGAGACAGA